>OX366527.1:610000-812500 GCA_947256265.1 Acronicta leporina | reverse complement strand
GTGGCACAGCACCACGAGGCGCACGGCGCGGTGTGTGTGTGTGTGTGTGTGGTGTGTGTGTGTGTGTGTGTGTGACGCACCTTGACCTTGGCGATGTGCGCGGGCAGGTCGGTGGCGACGCGCTTGAGCAGCGTGATGGTGGGGCGGTCGTGGCACAGCACCACGAGGCGCACGGCGCGGTGTGTGTGTGTGTGTGTGTGTGTGGTGTGTGTGTGTGTGTGTGTGTGTGACGCACCTTGACCTTGGCGATGTGCGCGGGCAGGTCGGTGGCGACGCGCTTGAGCAGCGTGATGGTGGGGCGGTCGTGGCACAGCACCACGAGGCGCACGGCGCGGTGTGTGTGTGTGTGTGTGTGGTGTGTGTGTGTGTGGTGTGTGTGTGTGTGTGTGTGTGACGCACCTTGACCTTGGCGATGTGCGCGGGCAGGTCGGTGGCGACGCGCTTGAGCAGCGTGATGGTGGGGCGGTCGTGGCACAGCACCACGAGGCGCACGGCGCGGTGTGTGTGTGTGTGTGTGTGGTGTGTGTGTGTGTGTGTGTGTGACGCACCTTGACCTTGGCGATGTGCGCGGGCAGGTCGGTGGCGACGCGCTTGAGCAGCGTGATGGTGGGGCGGTCGTGGCACAGCACCACGAGGCGCACGGCGCGGTGTGTGTGTGTGTGTGTGTGGTGTGTGTGTGTGTGGTGTGTGTGTGTGTGTGTGTGTGACGCACCTTGACCTTGGCGATGTGCGCGGGCAGGTCGGTGGCGACGCGCTTGAGCAGCGTGATGGTGGGGCGGTCGTGGCACAGCACCACGAGGCGCACGGCGCGGTGTGTGTGTGTGTGTGTGTGGTGTGTGTGTGTGTGTGTGTGTGACGCACCTTGACCTTGGCGATGTGCGCGGGCAGGTCGGTGGCGACGCGCTTGAGCAGCGTGATGGTGGGGCGGTCGTGGCACAGCACCACGAGGCGCACGGCGCGGTGTGTGTGTGTGTGTGTGTGGTGTGTGTGTGTGTGTGTGTGTGACGCACCTTGACCTTGGCGATGTGCGCGGGCAGGTCGGTGGCGACGCGCTTGAGCAGCGTGATGGTGGGGCGGTCGTGGCACAGCACCACGAGGCGCACGGCGCGGTGTGTGTGTGTGTGTGTGTGGTGTGTGTGTGTGTGTGTGTGTGACGCACCTTGACCTTGGCGATGTGCGCGGGCAGGTCGGTGGCGACGCGCTTGAGCAGCGTGATGGTGGGGCGGTCGTGGCACAGCACCACGAGGCGCACGGCGCGGTGTGTGTGTGTGTGTGTGTGTGTGGTGTGTGTGTGTGTGTGTGTGTGTGACGCACCTTGACCTTGGCGATGTGCGCGGGCAGGTCGGTGGCGACGCGCTTGAGCAGCGTGATGGTGGGGCGGTCGTGGCACAGCACCACGAGGCGCACGGCGCGGTGTGTGTGTGTGTGTGTGTGTGGTGTGTGTGTGTGTGGTGTGTGTGTGTGTGTGTGTGTGACGCACCTTGACCTTGGCGATGTGCGCGGGCAGGTCGGTGGCGACGCGCTTGAGCAGCGTGATGGTGGGGCGGTCGTGGCACAGCACCACGAGGCGCACGGCGCGGTGTGTGTGTGTGTGTGTGTGGTGTGTGTGTGTGTGTGTGTGTGACGCACCTTGACCTTGGCGATGTGCGCGGGCAGGTCGGTGGCGACGCGCTTGAGCAGCGTGATGGTGGGGCGGTCGTGGCACAGCACCACGAGGCGCACGGCGCGGTGTGTGTGTGTGTGTGTGTGGTGTGTGTGTGTGTGTGTGTGTGACGCACCTTGACCTTGGCGATGTGCGCGGGCAGGTCGGTGGCGACGCGCTTGAGCAGCGTGATGGTGGGGCGGTCGTGGCACAGCACCACGAGGCGCACGGCGCGGTCGCCCTTGAGCAGCAGCCCCTTGGCCAGCAGCCCCACGCGCATCACGCCCTTGAGCGCGCGCGCGCCGGTGGGAGCGGCGCTGCTGCCGCCGCCGCCGCCGCCCGCCTCACCCTCACCCACGAACGAAAACCTAACGCGCAACACACATATCACCTTTAAATACAGGCGTTGATGTGTTTTCCTTCCCTAGGCTTCATGAGGGAAGCGACAGGAATACAAAATCTAACCAGATGGAAACAGAAAACACTAAATTGAACATAATATCAAACTGCCTCATTAATCAAGTGATCCTAAGCACGGCTGTGACGCTAGAGATCACTATCATGGATCATATAGTCCAACACCAAATTTCATCTAAATGAGTTCAATAGTTTAAGTGTAAAGAAGCACATATCTATCTATCAGTGGCGTGCATTTTTTGTAGAACTATTTAGGAGAAACATTTCCACCATACATCATATTCGTGTCTCTCTTACAGTTTTTGCTATGCACGCCAGAATAGCTAGCAGATAAGTTTTTTTTTTCTGACATAGTTTAACTAAACACTTGGCCAATTGACAAAACATCTGATATACAAGGTGTAACTAAATAAGCGCAAGACCTGAAACACGTCAATTAGAATATTGAGGCATAATAATAATAACGAAACCCTAGTCATTTTGAGACACGTAAGCATATTTTTTTTTTCAAGAAATTAGTTATACAACCTAAAGGCAACACTGGTGGCTGTACAACAGTCGTACCCATAACCAGTACGATATCGGCGCGCACGCGCACATGTACAGAATTTGTGCAAATAGGTTCCAGTTTTCCGTAAATCGACCCTCTGATAGATCAGGGGGCCACAGGGTTTCAAGCATAGTAATTATCTTTTCGGGAAAAATTAACACATTAAAAACCACTGTAATCGATTCAGTTGCTCAAGCAGAATCAAAATACAAATCAAATCTCATGCATACATACATATTTTCACATCTGTCTCCCATTGTTGGGGCAGGCACAGACTACACTTGCTACGATCCTGGCACACCACTTTCGCTTCATCTAAAGCTTTTCTCATACAAATTATTCGTCATTTCGATACGATTACGTTTTCGAGTGTTCGTGCTTGGGCTACAGTAGTCGATTCTAAACAAACTACTTCAGGTATTGCGCTTATTCTTTTACAGGTTGTATAAACTATATTAAAGTTTCATTAAAATCTATGCAGTAGTTTTCGCGTGAAATAGTTACATACATCCATATATCCTCACAATTTTTCCCGTTTATAATATTAGTAGGATTCCATGTTCTTTGGACAACACGGTCTGACATAAAAGTGTATATGTCGGCCATTATGAATTTCATTTTGTTTGATAATGCACCTTTTTTCAATCTTTGATATTGTTGTGACCTACCAGTGTTTTGTCAACAGAAGTACTAAAATCTTGACTAGTGTAAAAAAAAAACAAAATCAACATAATAATAGTATTACATTTTGACACTAAGTATGTACTACCACTGCTACTAATACTATACTAATATCACTATATGAAGATTTACTGTGGGTTTAACGAACCTAACAGTCTTCACGCGATTATTCACATTCTGTAGGCTCTAACTAAAGAAAACATATACAAACTACACTATACACGCAAACAAAATTCTTATACTACATCTACTGCAAATTGAAATACTTTTAACTATGTTTTTGTCAGTTACTCACGGGTTTTGCTCATCAACGTCCATTGGTTCATCCTTTATTTTATTACTCAACTTCTGAACATAACTGTTCCAACTGTACAAAGTGTGCAAAAAAACTGGGAGTGATGTGCAAGCATAAACAAAAATTAACATGAATAACAATTAAAATGATAACAAAACATTTCTATCTGATCAAAATAAAATGTTCTTTGCACTAAAATGAACAAAACAAAAATGTTATTTGCAGTTAAAAATGATAAAAAGAAGGTCATACTCACAGTTGATTGTCACGGCCATCCTCCTTGCCATCGGTTTTGTCATCTTTCTTGTCATCAGCTTTAGCGGCAGATTTGCCTGCAGCCTGTCAAAGACATTACCAAGTTGTACAATATCTCTGCTATGAGATTTTAATTTCTCTAATTTTTTGATTGATTTTTGTAGCGTTTGCCACATACTCTTACAAGTAAAATGCCACGTGCCCTCTCGGTGTGCGACACGGCGCGCTGTATGTGCTGCAGCTGTTACCTTGGGCTTGGCCTGTTCGGCGAGCGCGTCGGACAGCGACTTGAGCGCCCTCTCGGTGTGCGACACGGCGCGCTGTATGTGCTGCAGCTGTTACCTTGGGCTTGGCCTGTTCGGCGAGCGCGTCGGACAGCGACTTGAGCGCCCTCTCGGTGTGCGACACGGCGCGCTGTATGTGCTGCAGCTGTTACCTTGGGCTTGGCCTGTTCGGCGAGCGCGTCGGACAGCGACTTGAGCGCCCTCTCGGTGTGCGACACGGCGCGCTGTATGTGCTGCAGCTGTTACCTTGGGCTTGGCCTGTTCGGCGAGCGCGTCGGACAGCGACTTGAGTGCCCTCTCGGTGTGCGACACGGCGCGCTGTATGTGCTGCAGCTGTTACCTTGGGCTTGGCCTGTTCGGCGAGCGCGTCGGACAGCGACTTGAGCGCCCTCTCGGTGTGCGACACGGCGCGCTGTATGTGCTGCAGCTGTTACCTTGGGCTTGGCCTGTTCGGCGAGCGCGTCGGACAGCGACTTGAGTGCCCTCTCGGTGTGCGACACGGCGCGCTGTATGTGCTGCAGCTGTTACCTTGGGCTTGGCCTGTTCGGCGAGCGCGTCGGACAGCGACTTGAGTGCCCTCTCGGTGTGCGACACGGCGCGCTGTATGTGCTGCAGCTGTTACCTTGGGCTTGGCCTGTTCGGCGAGCGCGTCGGACAGCGACTTGAGCGCCCTCTCGGTGTGTGACACGACGCGCTGTATGTCCTGCAGCTGCTGATCGGGCGGGTATATTTCGGCATGCTTGGCCAGTACGTGTCGGTCATCCGACGTCTCGAGCCGCCGCCCCACCGGCCCGTACGGCATACCCATGCCCTGTACATAGTAAAATTTTCTCAATATTTGGCGATATATTAAATCATTATTATTTGCATCTAAAATATCTGCAATACTTGGCCATTAATTCAAACATCAATAGGCAAAATCGAGTGTATATTATAACAAAGAGAATCAATATATGTGTTATGATTTTGATGTTATACAACCAAGCTGACTGATAGCAATTGGCAGCTGTTAACTATGATATAATTATAATAATGAGAATAATGTGCAAGGCTAGTGTAGTGCTATTATAGTGTAGAGTAGAGGTGAGGGTAAAATGTATAGTTACGTGGTGGTGGTGGTGCATGGGCGGCGGCGCTCGCGGCCACCACGGCTCCACGCCCGCCTCCCAGTACAGCCGCTCCTCCTCCTCCATGCCCTGCGCACGCGGCCACACATTACTCAGTACTCGGCACACACAGTACACGCAGCTAGCAGACAACATTAGACAAACATACGTCGTGCATGCGGCGGCGCGCCCACATCTCGTCGCGCACCATCATGCGCTGCGCCTTGGCCTCGGCCAGCTTGCGCTGGTGCATCGACGGCTTCACCTTGACCTCCAGGTCCGGCTGCACCTGTACCGCGACGTGTATTACTAGCACGGATTTTATTACTACTTATATGAAGGTAGTGTGGTAGATAACTGTATCCTCATTAGAAAGTTGTAATCATTTGTCGCGCGGATCTCTTGGCTGTCGTAAGACCGCCAGGCTCGACGCGCAACTCAAACCTTTTACTAAGTAATCACTGGATGAACTAAATTATTTAATGTGCGTTCAAATAACCCTCTGACAAAAAATTTACCATCCAAAATGAAAGTGTACACATGTGTACTTTCATTTTGAATGATGATTCATTAAATGTACACATGAAAAATATTTTTTCCCTAAATTATAGTAGTTAAGACAAATTGTAGGCAGGTTCACTGTTTTTAATAGTTAAAATTGTCATTTAAACTACAAGAAAGGAGGCTTGCTAATATTATAAATACTGCTTGAAAATTAATAATAATAACATGTGCGCCAGCTGACAGTAGCAATGAATAAATGATTAAGTACCCCAAACAATGATTTGAAATCTTGTATAACGCCTTAGTAACTTAACAGACAGAAATGTGTTTGCTGGGGAGTTTGTTGCGCCGCTTCTTCTTCCCAGCGAAAACACTAGGAAGCGGTGAAGGGCGGGCGTTTTGGGGGCTGTCTATAATGTAAAAATGACGTTCAAAAAGTACCTAGTACCTACCTAGTAGTCTATATTGAATAAATGACTTTGATTGGGATTGGTTTATTTTAAATTCAATGCTAACACTAACATCCACCATGGCCACCATATTATAATATCAATTTTATGTAACACATAACCCAAACAGAATATAGTCCTTTTTTCCCTTTTGGCAATGAGTGGAGATTAGAATAAAGCCCTTATTGTTAAACTTCATTATGTAGTGTCAGGTCAGTCAGTATGTAGCGTGTAGTGAGTAGTGGGTAGACATAGTGCATACCTTCTTCTTGTACTGCAGACGGTGGCGGCGGCCCTTCATGTGCATCTCCTTGGCGTTGGGGTCGTTGAACTTGCAGTCGCAGAGCTTGCAGTTGAAGCTGAGCGCCTTGCCGTCGTCGCCGCGGATCTCCTCGATGTAGTCCTGCCCCACGGGCTGCACCTCGGGCTCGGCCTCGCCGTCCTCGTCCTTGTCGTCGCCGTCCTTGTCTTTTTCGCCTTGAGCAGGTTTTGGTTCTTTGGATGACGTACCCGCGACAGTACTGAGCCCGCCGGACGCAACGAATGCGATCTTCGGCGTCCCGGCCACCGTCTTTTTGGCTAATAGATTGGAAAAGTCAAATTTTCTCTTGTTACTTGTCTGCCAAGAGTTCAACTTCAATCATTGTTTTGTTTGACATGGATTTTATTGGGCCTTTTCTACATTTTTTTTTGGTTCTGGATTTTATTTCTTGTTTTTTTGGTATTTTACATATATTTTTTTATTATAAAAAAGGCCCATTTAACACACTCCACATATCTGTACTGAGTGCCGAAATGGTTAACGCAGAGAAAATTTGACTAATGCAATACTAAGTGCCAACAAGACGCGCGTTTCTATACAGATATGGCGTTGTGGCGATGCGGGTGTCAGCACAGATGCGGGGCATCCACAAATATGTTATCCGTACGAATGTAATCATACTCGGAGAGCATATTTGATATACAACACATAATAGATAAATTGCTAGAGTACCAGTTGAGTTTTGACTGAATAAAATAAAAATAATTCGATAACAAAACAATATACATAATACATAAGAATTTTATTGTTTTCTTATAGTAAGTATTGTAGTAGGACGTATTTTTTGAAGTTGTGGTTTTGATGATTACAATATTTATTAATGAATGTAAAATGTAAACAAATATATATATGTGTGTGTGTGTGTGTGTGTGTCTGTTGTTACCTTGTGCGAGCTTGGTGGGCTCGGTGGAGGGTATGGGCTTGCCGAGCAGCGTGTGCAGCTTGACGACCTTCTGGTGCTTGATGCCGCGCACGTGCGCCGCGTAGGCGTCGGCGCCCGTGCACGTCATGTGTGTGTGTGTGTGTGTGTGTGTGTGTGTGTGTGTGTGTGTGTGTGTGTGTGTGTGTGTGTGTGTGTTGTTGTTACCTTGTGCGAGCTTGGTGGGCTCGGTGGAGGGTATGGGCTTGCCGAGCAGCGTGTGCAGCTTGACGACCTTCTGGTGCTTGATGCCGCGCACGTGCGCCGCGTAGGCGTCGGCGCCCGTGCACGTCATGTGTGTGTGTGTGTGTGTGTGTGTGTGTGTGTGTGTGTTGTTGTTACCTTGTGCGAGCTTGGTGGGCTCGGTGGAGGGTATGGGCTTGCCGAGCAGCGTGTGCAGCTTGACGACCTTCTGGTGCTTGATGCCGCGCACGTGCGCCGCGTAGGCGTCGGCGCCCGTGCACGTCATGTGTGTGTGTGTGTGTGTGTGTGTGTGTGTGTGTGTGTGTGTTGTTGTTACCTTGTGCGAGCTTGGTGGGCTCGGTGGAGGGTATGGGCTTGCCGAGCAGCGTGTGCAGCTTGACGACCTTCTGGTGCTTGATGCCGCGCACGTGCGCCGCGTAGGCGTCGGCGCCCGTGCACGTCATGTGTGTGTGTGTGTGTGTGTGTGTGTGTGTGTGTGTGTGTGTGTGTGTGTGTGTGTGTGTGTGTGTGTGTGTGTGTGTGTGTGTGTGTCTGTTGTTACCTTGTGCGAGCTTGGTGGGCTCGGTGGAGGGTATGGGCTTGCCGAGCAGCGTGTGCAGCTTGACGACCTTCTGGTGCTTGATGCCGCGCACGTGCGCCGCGTAGGCGTCGGCGCCCGTGCACGTCATGTGTGTGTGTGTGTGTGTGTGTGTGTGTGTGTGTGTGTGTGTGTGTGTGTGTGTGTGTCTGTTGTTACCTTGTGCGAGCTTGGTGGGCTCGGTGGAGGGTATGGGCTTGCCGAGCAGCGTGTGCAGCTTGACGACCTTCTGGTGCTTGATGCCGCGCACGTGCGCCGCGTAGGCGTCGGCGCCCGTGCACGTCATGTGTGTGTGTGTGTGTGTGTGTGTGTGTGTGTGTGTGTGTGTGTGTGTGTGTGTCTGTTGTTACCTTGTGCGAGCTTGGTGGGCTCGGTGGAGGGTATGGGCTTGCCGAGCAGCGTGTGCAGCTTGACGACCTTCTGGTGCTTGATGCCGCGCACGTGCGCCGCGTAGGAGTCGGCGCCCGTGCACGTCATGTGTGTGTGTGTGTGTGTGTGTGTGTGTGTGTGTGTGTGTGTGTGTGTGTGTGTGTCTGTTGTTACCTTGTGCGAGCTTGGTGGGCTCGGTGGAGGGTATGGGCTTGCCGAGCAGCGTGTGCAGCTTGACGACCTTCTGGTGCTTGATGCCGCGCACGTGCGCCGCGTAGGCGTCGGCGCCCGTGCACGTCATGTGTGTGTGTGTGTGTGTGTGTGTGTGTGTGTGTGTGTGTGTGTGTGTGTGTCTGTTGTTACCTTGTGCGAGCTTGGTGGGCTCGGTGGAGGGTATGGGCTTGCCGAGCAGCGTGTGCAGCTTGACGACCTTCTGGTGCTTGATGCCGCGCACGTGCGCCGCGTAGGCGTCGGCGCCCGTGCACGTCATGTGTGTGTGTGTGTGTGTGTGTGTGTGTCTGTTGTTACCTTGTGCGAGCTTGGTGGGCTCGGTGGAGGGTATGGGCTTGCCGAGCAGCGTGTGCAGCTTGACGACCTTCTGGTGCTTGATGCCGCGCACGTGCGCCGCGTAGGCGTCGGCGCCCGTGCACGTCATGTGTGTGTTGTGTGTGTGTGTGTGTGTGTGTGTGTGTGTGTGTGTGTCTGTTGTTACCTTGTGCGAGCTTGGTGGGCTCGGTGGAGGGTATGGGCTTGCCGAGCAGCGTGTGCAGCTTGACGACCTTCTGGTGCTTGATGCCGCGCACGTGCGCCGCGTAGGCGTCGGCGCCCGTGCACGTCATGTGTGTGTGTGTGTGTGTGTCTGTTGTTACCTTGTGCGAGCTTGGTGGGCTCGGTGGAGGGTATGGGCTTGCCGAGCAGCGTGTGCAGCTTGACGACCTTCTGGTGCTTGATGCCGCGCACGTGCGCCGCGTAGGCGTCGGCGCCCGTGCACGTCATGTGTGTGTGTGTGTGTGTGTGTGTGTGTGTGTGTGTGTGTGTGTGTGTGTGTGTGTGTGTGTGTGTCTGTTGTTACCTTGTGCGAGCTTGGTGGGCTCGGTGGAGGGTATGGGCTTGCCGAGCAGCGTGTGCAGCTTGACGACCTTCTGGTGCTTGATGCCGCGCACGTGCGCCGCGTAGGCGTCGGCGCCCGTGCACGTCATGTGTGTGTGTGTGTGTGTGTGTGTGTGTGTGTGTGTGTGTGTGTGTGTGTGTGTGTGTGTGTGTGTCTGTTGTTACCTTGTGCGAGCTTGGTGGGCTCGGTGGAGGGTATGGGCTTGCCGAGCAGCGTGTGCAGCTTGACGACCTTCTGGTGCTTGATGCCGCGCACGTGCGCCGCGTAGGCGTCGGCGCCCGTGCACGTCATGTGTGTGTGTGTGTGTGTGTGTGTGTGTGTGTGTGTGTGTGTGTGTGTGTGTCTGTTGTTACCTTGTGCGAGCTTGGTGGGCTCGGTGGAGGGTATGGGCTTGCCGAGCAGCGTGTGCAGCTTGACGACCTTCTGGTGCTTGATGCCGCGCACGCGCGCCGCGTAGGAGTCGGCGCCCGTGCACGTCATGTGTGTGTGTGTGTGTGTGTGTGTGTGTGTGTGTGTGTGTGTGTGTGTGTGTCTGTTGTTACCTTGTGCGAGCTTGGTGGGCTCGGTGGAGGGTATGGGCTTGCCGAGCAGCGTGTGCAGCTTGACGACCTTCTGGTGCTTGATGCCGCGCACGTGCGCCGCGTAGGCGTCGGCGCCCGTGCACGTCATGTGTGTGTGTGTGTGTGTGTGTGTGTGTGTGTGTGTGTGTGTGTGTGTGTGTGTGTGTGTGTCTGTTGTTACCTTGTGCGAGCTTGGTGGGCTCGGTGGAGGGTATGGGCTTGCCGAGCAGCGTGTGCAGCTTGACGACCTTCTGGTGCTTGATGCCGCGCACGTGCGCCGCGTAGGCGTCGGCGCCCGTGCACGTCATGTGTGTGTGTGTGTGTGTGTGTGTGTGTCTGTTGTTACCTTGTGCGAGCTTGGTGGGCTCGGTGGAGGGTATGGGCTTGCCGAGCAGCGTGTGCAGCTTGACGACCTTCTGGTGCTTGATGCCGCGCACGTGCGCCGCGTAGGCGTCGGCGCCCGTGCACGTCATGTGTGTGTGTGTGTGTGTGTGTGTGTGTGTGTGTGTGTGTGTGTGTGTGTGTCTGTTGTTACCTTGTGCGAGCTTGGTGGGCTCGGTGGAGGGTATGGGCTTGCCGAGCAGCGTGTGCAGCTTGACGACCTTCTGGTGCTTGATGCCGCGCACGTGCGCCGCGTAGGCGTCGGCGCCCGTGCACGTCATGTGTGTGTGTGTGTGTGTGTGTGTGTGTGTCTGTTGTTACCTTGTGCGAGCTTGGTGGGCTCGGTGGAGGGTATGGGCTTGCCGAGCAGCGTGTGCAGCTTGACGACCTTCTGGTGCTTGATGCCGCGCACGTGCGCCGCGTAGGCGTCGGCGCCCGTGCACGTCATGTGTGTGTGTGTGTGTGTGTGTGTGTGTGTGTGTGTGTGTGTGTGTGTGTGTGTGTGTGTGTGTGTGTGTGTGTGTGTGTGTGTGTCTGTTGTTACCTTGTGCGAGCTTGGTGGGCTCGGTGGAGGGTATGGGCTTGCCGAGCAGCGTGTGCAGCTTGACGACCTTCTGGTGCTTGATGCCGCGCACGTGCGCCGCGTAGGCGTCGGCGCCCGTGCACGTCATGTGTGTGTGTGTGTGTGTGTGTGTGTGTGTGTGTGTGTGTGTGTGTGTGTGTGTGTGTGTGTGTGTGGTCTGTTGTTACCTTGTGCGAGCTTGGTGGGCTCGGTGGAGGGTATGGGCTTGCCGAGCAGCGTGTGCAGCTTGACGACCTTCTGGTGCTTGATGCCGCGCACGTGCGCCGCGTAGGCGTCGGCGCCCGTGCACGTCATGTGTGTGTTGTGTGTGTGTGTGTGTGTGTGTGTGTGTGTGTGTGTGTGTCTGTTGTTACCTTGTGCGAGCTTGGTGGGCTCGGTGGAGGGTATGGGCTTGCCGAGCAGCGTGTGCAGCTTGACGACCTTCTGGTGCTTGATGCCGCGCACGTGCGCCGCGTAGGCGTCGGCGCCCGTGCACGTCATGTGTGTGTGTGTGTGTGTGTGTGTGTGTGTGTGTGTGTGTGTGTGTGTGTGTGTGTGTGTGTGTGTGTGTTGTTACCTTGTGCGAGCTTGGTGGGCTCGGTGGAGGGTATGGGCTTGCCGAGCAGCGTGTGCAGCTTGACGACCTTCTGGTGCTTGATGCCGCGCACGTGCGCCGCGTAGGCGTCGGCGCCCGTGCACGTCATGTGTGTGTGTGTGTGTGTGTGTGTGTGTGTGTGTGTGTGTGTGTGTGTCTGTTGTTACCTTGTGCGAGCTTGGTGGGCTCGGTGGAGGGTATGGGCTTGCCGAGCAGCGTGTGCAGCTTGACGACCTTCTGGTGCTTGATGCCGCGCACGTGCGCCGCGTAGGCGTCGGCGCCCGTGCACGTCATGTGTGTGTGTGTGTGTGTGTGTGTGTGTGTGTGTGTGTCTGTTGTTACCTTGTGCGAGCTTGGTGGGCTCGGTGGAGGGTATGGGCTTGCCGAGCAGCGTGTGCAGCTTGACGACCTTCTGGTGCTTGATGCCGCGCACGTGCGCCGCGTAGGCGTCGGCGCCCGTGCACGTCATGTGTGTGTGTGTGTGTGTGTGTGTGTGTGTGTGTCTGTGTGTCTGTTGTTACCTTGTGCGAGCTTGGTGGGCTCGGTGGAGGGTATGGGCTTGCCGAGCAGCGTGTGCAGCTTGACGACCTTCTGGTGCTTGATGCCGCGCACGTGCGCCGCGTAGGCGTCGGCGCCCGTGCACGTCATGTGTGTGTGTGTGTGTGTGTGTGTGTGTGTGTGTGTGTGTGTGTGTGTGTGTGTGTGTGTGTGTGTGTTGTTGTTACCTTGTGCGAGCTTGGTGGGCTCGGTGGAGGGTATGGGCTTGCCGAGCAGCGTGTGCAGCTTGACGACCTTCTGGTGCTTGATGCCGCGCACGTGCGCCGCGTAGGCGTCGGCGCCCGTGCACGTCATGTGTGTGTGTGTGTGTGTGTGTGTGTGTGTGTGTGTGTGTGTGTGTGTGTGTGTGTGTTGTTGTTACCTTGTGCGAGCTTGGTGGGCTCGGTGGAGGGTATGGGCTTGCCGAGCAGCGTGTGCAGCTTGACGACCTTCTGGTGCTTGATGCCGCGCACGTGCGCCGCGTAGGCGTCGGCGCCCGTGCACGTCATGTGTGTGTGTGTGTGTGTGTGTGTGTGTCTGTTGTTACCTTGTGCGAGCTTGGTGGGCTCGGTGGAGGGTATGGGCTTGCCGAGCAGCGTGTGCAGCTTGACGACCTTCTGGTGCTTGATGCCGCGCACGTGCGCCGCGTAGGCGTCGGCGCCCGTGCACGTCATGTGTGTGTGTGTGTGTGTGTGTGTGTGTGTGTGTGTGTGTGTGTGTGTGTGTGTGTGTGTGTTGTTGTTACCTTGTGCGAGCTTGGTGGGCTCGGTGGAGGGTATGGGCTTGCCGAGCAGCGTGTGCAGCTTGACGACCTTCTGGTGCTTGATGCCGCGCACGTGCGCCGCGTAGGCGTCGGCGCCCGTGCACGTCATGTGTGTGTGTGTGTGTGTGTGTGTGTGTCTGTTGTTACCTTGTGCGAGCTTGGTGGGCTCGGTGGAGGGTATGGGCTTGCCGAGCAGCGTGTGCAGCTTGACGACCTTCTGGTGCTTGATGCCGCGCACGTGCGCCGCGTAGGCGTCGGCGCCCGTGCACGTCATGTGTGTGTGTGTGTGTGTGTGTGTGTGTGTGTTGTTACCTTGTGCGAGCTTGGTGGGCTCGGTGGAGGGTATGGGCTTGCCGAGCAGCGTGTGCAGCTTGACGACCTTCTGGTGCTTGATGCCGCGCACGTGCGCCGCGTAGGCGTCGGCGCCCGTGCACGTGACGTCGCACAGCTCGCAGCGCAGCGCGCCGCCGCCCGCGCCGCGCCCGGCCGCCGCGGCCGCTCCGGCCGCCGCCAGCTTCACGGCCGCCTCCTTCTTCTTGTGCTTCTGCCCCTCCAGGTGCTCCTTGTACGTCTGCCGACAAGCGCTCCCTCAACAACGACACTGACGACCGCGCCTCGCTCGCACTCGTGCCTCGTGTCACACGACGACATACCTGTGGTCCGGCGCACGAGATGCGGCACACGTCACAGTAGTGCAATTGCTGTGCTTTGGGCGGCGGTTTGGGACGCCGCGTCTGTCCCGCACCCACACCGCTCTTGTTGTAGTTCTTCCAGCCACTTAACCCACATATAAATATACATTATTAATATCTAGCAATGAAAATCCAACCGGAACATCTACACCGTGAATTTTAAACCATTTTGAATCCAAAAGTTTTAGACTATATCAATAATAAAACCTATTAATGTATAATTTAAAACATTTTTTTTTTATTATTATTATCAGCAATGTCTTATACAAACAAACTCATGGTAACTACACTTGTTTACAGTTACCACGTTTCGGTTCCAAAACGACAAAAAATTTCACGATGTAACACAGTTCTAAAAGTAACACAAACTGAATTGATAACTTACTATACATCCCTTATTCTTTGAACTTATTGCAATTGAAAATAAAACGTAATTACATACTATGAATTCAATAATAAAACACTAGGATACAAAACAATGACTGAATGTTCACTTAAAAGCACAAATTCTATTAAAAATTATAAAAACATCTCATACAAGATTTTCAATATACATAAATAAACTATTTAGGTAGTATAATATTGCACTCACGTTCCTCCACCAGTCTTGTTTTGTTGAGCCACGTACATTGTCGCAGCGTTGTAGAGAGCCGTATCATATGCAGTGTTGCCTCTGTTTGTTGGCTCTATGAAAGGTTACAACAAGGTCAATGTCCTAAGCTTGTATAAATAAAGCTTAATTCTGTATTACATAAAGATCGCTACAATATAAAAAAAAACTGAATAC
Source organism: Acronicta leporina (assembly GCA_947256265.1). Taxonomy (NCBI): domain Eukaryota; kingdom Metazoa; phylum Arthropoda; class Insecta; order Lepidoptera; family Noctuidae; genus Acronicta; species Acronicta leporina. The sequence continues at coordinate 797,938 of OX366527.1, read as the reverse complement.
TGAAAGTAGGCTTGGACACATAGACAGCAAACATTTGCCAATTAGTTCCCAAAAAAATTTTTTTTTATTTACTTAAACAATGCTGCATTCTCTCCATATACTGTTTAGTTTGCTGCCCGTATGGGACCAAGGCAATTTTTTTGTTCATGCATAGTAAGATGAATCAACTTCTACTACATAAATTAATCTGATACATAAGATGCATTTTACGAATTTCATTTAATTATTAGTCTTTTTTTATTTCCAACTAATATTTACTTCACATGTCCTAATAAAATGTATAACATTACAATCAAAGTTTGAACCCAGGAGATATTTTTTACACAATTTGCGAAGCCTTTTTTCAGAACATTGCAGCGATCATCACGTGGAATATCATTGATCAATGATGATTATGGACTTGCAGTGCATATTCAACTAATCACTATAAATACAAAGAAAAAAAGATTCTGAGCAACTAGTCAAACCATTGGATACTTGTAATCTTCCACTGTTTGAATTGCAGAAGTGAGATGACATTCGCTCCGCATAGAAAAATCTAGAATGATATGATGGTATGAATTCAGTCATGTTACCACAGAATAAGAAAAAATGGAGTGCCAATATGCTTTATCTTATAAATCGACACTAGATGTGAAAAAGTGACGTAGCTGTTTTAATTGTGGGTCTAAAAATCGTACAAGTTACAATAACAATAAGGACCTGGGTCCATGCAAACTATAGGTAAGATGGCAAATTAGCGCTCCATTTCATCCTACCCCATGGAAGAACGCCCAAGTTAGTTTGTGATACCGTCGAAGTGTTATAATTATGTATAATTGTACTCCTCAGTACATATTGTATATTTGAAAATATTTTTTTAGCTGTACTTCACTTTCGACTGTCTCAACCACTATAAATAGGCAGCTGCATGCGCTACCTTATAATATGAATTACGTCTATTTTACACAAGGCCTATATTATTAATTATTTATCTAAAATTATTTATGTAATAATGTTACAAATTGGGTGGCTAGCCCAAATGATCATCTGCCTCGTGCAAAACATCTAAGACAAGCTAATGAGCGGAATTCTGGTCATGACTAACTTCTAAGATGCAAACAGACTTCAAATAGCAGACAGACTGTTAATTCTTTATTAAATCTCATTCCATAATTTAACAATAATATTATTAATGGTGTACCTACTACTTATAATAATAATGATTATGATTAGAGTAGCTCTTTAGTTTGTCGTCTTCATAAAATAAGGTTGAAAAGTAGGTAGTCGATAAATGGAGAAAGATCCGATCAAATTTACATATACAATAGACAAGGTGACTCTCTATTGGAATAACATAACGCAGTGGGAATATGTAGACCTTATCTATATATTATGTAAATATATAAGTGCACTCCATTTATTTACTACTTTGTAAATAAGAATTACAAACAAGTACAATACGCGACAGCGCGGGAATGCGGTTAAACAACAAAGGACAGGAGGGGGGAGCTTTACTCCCCTTTCCTTTTCATGTTTGTTATAAATATAAAATTACGGTGAGATTTTGATATTGATGATGTTTTTATTTGATGTAAGAGTATAAAGAGTACAAACGACCGCATTCCCGTGTTGGCGCGTAGTACAAAGAGTACGGTACCTATGTTGACGTGTATATACTGACGTTTGGCGGGCTGCGCGTGCTGCGCGTGTTGCGCGTGCTGCGCGTGCTGCGCGGGCGTGGCGCTGTAGGCCTGCGACGGGTAGGAGGCGGCGGCCGTGGTGGCCGTGTACACGCCGCCGTACGCCGCCTTGGCCCCGCCCGCGCCCGCGCCCACTCGCGCGCCCGTCTGCCACACACCATCATAAGCTTTACCAACTACACGCGACCACCACAACCACAACTATTTACCTAATTTTTGCTAATTACAAACAAAAAGAAACCATTCCCTACAAGAACTTGTGAGGCTTGATCTCTGAAATCCGGTTTCTCCTCTACCCGGCAGATTTTTAATAGGTACCTAATTATGTGGGACAAGTTTTTGTTTATTGCCAATGAAAGCACAAGCAATATATAAAATTGTAAAATTTCTACAAACTGCATTGAATTTATTAAATAACGTAAAACGTTACTACCTAGGTATTCTTATTAATCCAAACGTGATGTATATGTCGTAGTAGAATTGTGTAATTAGCTATTTTACCATAATGGCTAACTGCTTTACAAAATGGCTGTTATGTAAAATAGCTGATGGCTTCCAGCCGAATTGCCATTGCGATACGTTTATCAAAACCGCTATGCACGTTATGTTGTTTCGTAGAATGACTTATTGGCAGTTACGATAAGTGCTTTATGTAAAAAACCTATGACATTTAGTTATATTTTCACGGATTTTTGGAACCAAATTTAGTTTTGACGAGGAAATTTCGGGATGAAATGATTAAATTGACTAGGTTAGGTTAGAACCGTGACCGCCGGCCGCTCCCACGGCCCCGCTCGCTGCCGAGCGAGCGAAGCGAGCGGGGCCGCGGCAGCGGCCGACGTATGCCAGTACCGAAAATAGCCATTGTGCATAATTGTATAGAAGAAATTTGGGTTAACTAGACGAGCATAGGCCATTGTTATGCCACACAACGCCCCAAGCGCTGAATTTTGGAATTAAAATCTACCATCCAACATTTCATGTCACCATGAAATGTACTGTTTTACAAGACAGCTTAACACCAATCCGCTACATTGATGAACGCAAAACGTTCATTCCATTCCGCATGTTGAAGGTCACTAATTATGCAAAACTGCTGAACATATTTCAGCTATTTTACATACATAACAGAGCTATTTTCTAAAGCGGCTAGCGATTATGTAAAATAGCGAAATACAATTCTACTGCGACATATACATCACATTTTGTATAATTCTGTTTTACATAACCACATTCATCCATACGAGTTAACGATAAGCGATTTTGTAAAACAGTGTGAAGTGAACATACCTACTGGCACAATAAACATTATCAAACCATTCAGCTGTAAATCTTTGTTGTTTTGTCTATTTTTGTATTAATTACACTAACTGGTAGGAAAGAACTTTATTTCAGTGTAAATAAATATAAAATTGGATGACCTCAATATGTAAATACTATTTATTATTCAGCTAGTAGATCTAAGAGATAAACCTATTTTATATTGGGATAAAAAATAACATATTTTGTAAATTTACAGAGCAGGTGTTGTCTTAAAATAGATGAATTAGAAAAGGTATTAGGTACATGAATAGATTAGTAGTAGACTTACATAAACCTATAACAACTTTCAAATTTTATGGATAATTTAGGCAGTTGATTATCTATGTAAACAACAAAGAAAATGCCATACTTCCAATAGTGAATATTTTAAATGTAACTGTGTCTGTTTGTTATGTTATCACACAAAAACCACTGAACCAATTTTGGTATAGAGATAGATTGTATCTCAGAGAAGCACAGGCTACCTTTCGTCTCAAAAAGTCCTTGGGATGCGAATGAATGCGCGGGCAATAGACAGTCTTTAATAACGTAACCACAAAATACTAAGAAAAATCAGCAACACCCACCATTTTAGAATTCATATAACTTGGCAGGGATCCAACATGAACAAACATGTTATTCAAGAAAGCATTCATGTCTAGATGATTTTATTCAATACAAAATAAAGTAGGTATCATTGGACAAATAAATGTGAAAAGAAACATCTCAACTCTGTGATTATTATAATTTCCAGAGGATAGTGCTAAAATCACCATATACAGAGCTTTCTATGAATAAAATTAAATTTATTTTACATCAACTTTTGTTTTTACTTTGAGAAACAATATAACTAGCTATTATTGTTTACGAATTCATGTTAATTTGTACGTTATCTGATAATATGTTGATTTTATTTGGTTTGTATCCATATAATTCCGTCCATTTCATTTTTTTTTACTTTTTCTTCTCTTTGGTTTATGTTTACATGCAGTGAACATTGTGTACATCTGTTATAGATATACATACAAGATTTCTGTCTCAATCATAAATTATAAAAAAATGTATCATTATGTATATTGTTGATGTACCTTATTAATAAATAAATAAATAAATTCACTACTGTGATTATTTATTATAAATAACAGGAAATTATTTATATTATTGGATATCAGTGTTCTTTTCATTGTTTATGATATCTATATACTATTACTAATATATAAAGCTGAAGAGTTTGTTTGTTTGTTTGTTTGTTTGCTTGAACGCGCTAATCTCAGGAACTACTGGTTCGATTTGAAAAATTCTTTCAGTGTGAGATAGCTCATTTATCAAGGAAGGCTATAGGCTATATATCATCACGCTAAGACCAATAGGAGCGGAGCATCAATGAATAATGTTTCAAAATCGGGGTTTTTTCCTTTTGAGAGCTTCCGATGCATGCGCTGCGTAAACGATTAAAGTTTCGCAAAAATCATATATGACAGAATTGTTCCTCTTTAAAAGTTCTAAAAAAAAGTCCGCGACAGCATAGGTCTATCTTTTAAGATTGGCTCACTATAACCGTTTTTATGCTAACTTTGTTCTAAAATTCGTTTTATTTTCCTTTTGAGAGCTTCCGATGCGTGCGCTGCGTAAACGGTTAAAGTTTCGCAAAAATCATATATGACAGAATTGTTCCTCTTTAAAAGTTCTAAAAAAAAGTCCGCGACAGCATATGTCTATCTTTTAAGGTTGGCTCACTATAACCTTTTTTATGCTAACTTTGTTCTAAAATTCCAAATGCATTATTTGTGTAGGTGTTTTTATAAACATGATTTGATGATGAGCGTTTGTTTTGTATCCGTGCGGACCGACCTTGGGTCCGCTCGGATCCTACAAACGCTCTAAAGGACATATCCTCATTTAGTGTTCTTTTATTATTCCTGCTCCCGTGACATATTTTACTAAAATTCAGCGCGGATACTCAGTACTCAATTATCAACTAACAATATTGGCTATATCTTGAAGTGAGCTTCAATCAAAACATACTACAAGCCGCTGAAGGGGATCATCATCTTCTTACCACCTGTCAAGTGCCACCTGCCAAGTTTACTTGAACGGGATAATCTCAGGAACTATTGGTCCGATTAGAAAAAATCTTACGGTGTTAGATAGTCCATTTATTGTGGAAGGCTATAGGCTATCATCCCGCTAATACTAAGTAACTATTCCACGCGGACGAAGTCGCGGGCGGAAGCTAGTAATTCATATGAACAATATCACAATAATTGTTGACAACTACTAATAGTAGTACAGTTCTAGGAAGTGTAACAGGGAGAGATTTTAATTTATGTCCTTGCATCTAGGTGTGTTGGATGGGTTACTTGGTTTCTATTATACAGTTCCAGCTGCCAAATCTATAGTCACAGGCTGTCAGAAGTTCTAAATTCCAACAATCAGTTCAGATGACAGCACCCTCAACATTTGGGAAAGACTTCTCTGACAATTACAAGAGAACCTCAATAAAAATGATTGTCACTCACTGGACGTCTGAGGGAGGATACCGCCGTCAAAATCGGCAGAGGCGTAGGCGTCACGATCTGGACGTATTATCGGGACAGAAATTGTTGAATTTGAGACAAAGAACAGTTTTAGAAGAAGGAATGGAAGAAGGTTTTGCAAAAATGTGAGATATATCATGATATGAGAACAACACCAATGTGTGTCATACCATGCTTATGGTAGAAAACATCAGGGCCTCATTTATGGATTGGTTGAATATATTGGTGGTCAACACTAACATACATTCATTTAATTATTGGGAAATCCAGAAGGAATATTTTAGTTTTTATTTTGAAAATGAAAACAAAAGTGTACAAGCTGTGGATACCAAGCAACAAGACACCATCAGTAGCCTGTTCCACAACCCATTAACTGCATGGAACAGTGTATATGTTTAAGTGCTGGTCAAATAAACATGCTAGTTGCTCCCTTTTAATTTCAAGAATAATTTCATCTTCACCTCACATTGTTTCTAGTGGCCAACCGCTAACTGCCATATAGAGAGGTACAGGTATGCAACTGTCCTATATTTGAAAATTACACAGTGAAAATATTCAAGAAAATCCTAAAGTTTCTTGGTTACATAAGTTTCTAGTCACCTGAGCGTAAGTAGCTGGTGTAGAGTATGCCGGTTTAGCGGCCGTAGCGTCGTAGGTCTGTGGCTGCGGCGGGGCGGCGGTAGGGTACGCTGCCGCCGCCTGCTGGTAGTACGCAGACTTGCTGGCGTCGTATGCAGACGCCGCTGCCGCAGCCGCGTGGGCGTGCGCGTGAGCCGCTGCTGGCAAAACCACACCTGTTACCAGAGCCTCCCACTAGTATCTTGTCATGCAGTGTTTACAGTGACAATTGTGACAAGGCTCTTTTTGTTATCAATGCAGATTTTCAATAAACACCTATATTTTAACTATACTGTTACTTAGGAATTGTCAAAAATATTTTTACTTTTACCTTTTACCTGCAAATACTTCGAGTCAGTTATTGAAGAGAGATTAAGGAAACTGAAGACAGGTTGTATTTACTGGAATTTATAAGTGCAAGGCAGCTTAGCAGTACACAATGTCAAGTGCAATAGGTATATTTTACAGTTCAACAGGATAAACCATTTGGAACCATGCAACTAGAATCATAATCAATGTTTCATAAACGCTTGTAAAACCTTATTTAAAATAAAAAACATTTTATTTGATTTCAGTTTAGAATCAATATAATACCTTTTAAAAAAACTCAACAGAGCCACATTATTCTAGTAATCCTAAGTGTGATTGCTATGCTAAAATCTTGTGTCAATGTCTTTTTTCTGAACTAGTTAGTAGCAATAGGCTCACCTGCCAACACACATGACACAACATATTCCCTAACTATGGGTGTACATTAGTACACCACTGCCAAGCCTTAAGGCATGATGGTAAACCATATTTATTTTTCTACTAAATAGGATAAGCAAGGTGTAGCTGTTGTAAACAATTTTTCAACTCAGTCACTCAAGCAGTAAGATGTTCAGTTGTGCATGGGCCTATACTATCGAATCACTGGTTGGTCAGTGGTCACAAACAGGAAGCTATTCATTTGAGCAATACACAGATCTTTTGTCAGATTCAATAGCTGTCGGTTCTCTAATAATCCAATTAGGTTATTGATGTCTAAAATCGATTTTTGGAACAGTTGTCCAGGAATAGAGATGAAATTGTATCCCCATATGATTACCATTTTAGTAGTAAAGATGAACATAAATACCTTGCGTGGCCGCTGCCGCCTGATACGCCGTGTCGTAGCCTGTGGCGGCCGCACGCTGTGTACCGTAAGTAGCGGCCGTCGCTGCCGGAGCTACGGCATACCCAGTCTGTCCACCATAAGCCGCACTAGCTGTTGCAGCTCTAAAATCACACAAAACTTACATTACACATAAAAATCACATTTCACAATCAAAGTTCCACGATCAATACACTGTAGACGCCATTTTGATTAGGACAAACATGAGCACAAGGCACATCCATCACAATTATTATTCTCTCATAGTACAGGTACACTAGTCACTCCACCGTATTTTTTTAACAACAATACGTAAAAGAACTCACCCGTATTGGGTTCCTCCATGAGTAAACCCAAAATAATTATTTGCTGCCATCATTTACCAATTTTCCGCGTCGAAACAACAGACGCTTCAGAGCGGAAAAGACCGGCGTTTTGTTTGTCTTTGATAAATATGGCGGCCAATTGCATCGATTAGTGCTGCTACATATAGATATTATATTACCCACATCATGTAATTATATATTATACTTCTTAATTCAAATAAGTACACAGAACACGTCACCGATTAAAATAAATTTTAAATTAATTAAGACTAATAATTATTAAAATAATTATACTCAAAGAACATAACGATATATTTTAAAATAATTATTTACTTATTCAAAAGATTTTGAAATCATGAACAGAAATATTTTTTCTTCGGAACTCTATTTTAAGAAACTTTTCTGCCACTCAACCACTCACTTTACCCACACACTTTATTAGCCTAATCATTAATTAAATTAACATAATTAATAGGATTTATAAGAAACGATTATATTATTAGATTTTTGTAGGATTCAAACCTGCGTCTTCTGGCTAGGTACGCCAGATGCTATGACCTCTAAGCCACCATGACTTACCTTACGGTTAGTTCTATGTCGTACGATGCTACCATACCTACTAACGATCTTTTTGTGATTTTTTTGCATTTTTCATGCTAATATTTTAAAGTTATTTTAGTGAAGGAAAAATTCGACTCGCCGGCAGGATTCGAACCTGCGTCTTCTGGCTAGGTACGCCAGCCGCTATTTTTTTTTTTTTATTTATTAGGGGATAATAAACAGCTACAACATAGTACATAAACAAAAAATAGAATTTAACATAAAGAACAGGTAATGTTGCAGCCCACTACATTATCCACAGATTAACATAAATAATAAATCGAAGGGTGCCACTAGATGAACAATAACATTATGGTAACACTGAAGTAAGTTAGATAACTAATTCTATACTATAGAGCTAGCAGTAACATTTAGCTTTATTTTAAAATGACAAATACATACTCATAATTCATAAACATGTTTTCATGACAATAATATTAAATTTAAAATTAGGACAACTTTTTGATAACATTTGATTTAAATTTGGATTTAGAGCACGCAAATATATCTATATCTATGAAATTTAAGTTGTAGGATTCCAACATTCTATGAATAGGGCAACGTAAACCTGAGTTAGTCCGACAAGAATTAACTGCAAACAGGGCACCTGCACGAACTCTGCGCACATGAACTGTTCGGGGGACTGCATAACACAGCTTGCTCGTGAGATCAATGGCATCAAAGTGGTTGTGGACAATGTCATAAAGTACATTGGCCTCCAGATACTTGCGTCGGTTTTCTAAGCTGACAAGCTTGTACTTATCAAGTAGCTGGGTATATGACAAATATGACTTAGTCCTAAGGCACCTGTAAGACATTGCACGGAGGAACTTGCGCTGAACCTTCTCAATTGCTATGACCTCTAAGCTACCGCGAAGTGAAGTGAAGTAGAAGTGTCTGTGATGAGGTAGTCCTCATCACAGACAGTTCTACGTACACTATTAATTACACTTGTAACTTGGGGTTAGACTTGTAGTCTCTGTGGATGTCGCGAACAGACTGGTCTAAAGTATTTAAATCTTTATTTTATAAAACTGACCAAGTTAATAAATTACTCAGTGTAAAGCGACACTTAAGAGTTTGGTAAAGCGTTCCCATAATAAATATTTAGAATAGCGATACCGAGTACTTATATAGTTATGAAATAACTTAGATATTTGTGTCCCTACAATTTTTAAAAGTATGTCATTATTTTATTGATCTTGTATTTTTATTAGTTATTTCCAATCGCTGCAAATACTCCCTGGTCCGCAGGAACCAAAGTTTTACTAGCAATACCTAATAGGGACCATAGACAATATAGAATGAAACTCCATAAGGTTGCGTTCATGAATTACATATTTAGGTGAACGTACCCTTACTTACCCTCCCCCTAAATACACCTTTTAATTTTATACCAATTTTAAAATTTTAATCAATCACAAAAATATATTATTTAAATAAAATAGCCTTTAATAAATTATCAACATCATAATTATATAGTTATTGGCTTATCAGCAAGTCAGTGTTTATTAAATGTGTAGAAAATGGTGAAATCATGTCATGACACAGGATTGAAGAAAAAAACCACTCAAGTTGTATGTAAAGTATAAAATTATATTGGACCAAAATACTATACTATGTACAAATTTTATGAATCCATGAGGACATAATTATGTAACTTGTATTGAGTACCTAGTAGGTACATGTTACCACTATGAAGAGAAAATAAGTGAATAATAGGGAATGAGTAGATCAAAGCACAGTAGTAATAAACTTCTCCAGAATGATCGGAAATAGTATCTGTTGAGACCATTTGCTGCTTTGCTGATAAATAAGATACTTCCTAATATCTTCCACACGCTTTTATCCCAGTAATAATTTAAAAATAATTGTAAGTATATTCAGTATGATCAATGGAACTGGAAACAAAATATAGAAATTAATAATTTATAAACATAATTTATAACATTATACTTAAAGTATTGTCTACTGTATCTATAAATCCATATAATATAAATAAAAAAATAACAATATACCTACACAAGATATTTTTTTATTTAGTTTGGACCATTATGATCATTAGAAAACATTTCGACTAATTAATTGTAGAAGTATTAATGAAATTAAATCAGGTGATATAGTAGTCAAATGCAAGCATATTGAATATAAAATCCCATGTAAGAATGCTTTGATAATGAATTGTATCATTATCATTAAACAGTGTCTATCAATAATGTCTATCCAATTTTGATGGAAAAAGTAGGTAAGTACTTACTTCTAGTGACTGTTCTTATAGACCTGACTAAATTTAAAATTTGGAACTTCACCGTCGATTGATCTTCAAATCCTTGGTTCTGAATGTTGGCTCCCCAACCCACTACAAAAAAAATATCATAAATAAAAAGATTCAAGTTTGTGTTTTATACTGTTACAGGTTAGGTTGTGTATTTACTCTTTTGCATAAATCTTTCTTCATGTAGCACACAAACTGCGTTTAGGCACAGCAATGAAGCCTCAAACAAATTCCATAAGGTTAACATGTTGAGAAATACCTAAAAAATATGCTGAAAATTACGAATAGATCCCCTAAATATTTGTTGTGACAGATAGTGACGTGCACTGTTGACTGTGACTGTGTGACAGTCCGTACGTGACACGACCACGACACTCTCAGATGACATTAACATACATGGGCTGATCGTTTCGCTAAGCCCGCCAAATTCAAATTACAATATGAATTACTCTGAGCTCAGCTCAGAGTAATTAATATTTTTGTACGAGTGGCAGTTGGATTGTATAACTCACTTTGATTATATAACCACTAGCTGCCAAAACAGCTGAATAACGCTTAGCAGTTTTTCATATCAGGTAGCTCACCTTCAAGACGCGGGATAACGATTAGTGGCCTTATACGATAGCGTGAAATCGGTGGTAATCTTGAAACTACCTATCAACTTCTTGATAGGAGACACGCAAATACCCAGAGTGACGGGATTGAAATACAAACCATTGATAGTTGATTTTTACCAGCGAAGGCAAGATGTAGTGAATTTACTCACAGAAGCACCACAGGCTGGATGAAGTAGAGACAGCTCGCTGGCGTCACGTCTGTCTGACACACCGTGAACACACGGCAGCTGCATCGCCAGTTACTTTTTCTTGAACGTCGCTTGACACGCGATACCGTGTCTAGATGTTGTCTCAGCTACTGAGGGTGATTAGACTCGTAGATACATAAATATTACGATACCAGGCAAAGCGAAACTAGCACAAAAAGTCTGTGCAAGTTTCGCTAAATAGGAAAATATAAGACACACAGACGTACTTCTTTTTTGTTTTATTGCTATATTACAGTATTATCATATTAGGATTATTTTGAAAAGAGTGGAAGTTCTCCTGTCGTTGTTTATTTCGCTATCCTATTCAAATAACTTTTGGTGCTTTGAAATTTACCCTGTGGCATTTGTAGCAACATCCAGCCACCCTAAATTAATTATAATTTACACTTTTCAACATTGAATTTTAACTTTTCTCACACGTACCCGGTTCTCCCCTTTTATACTCCATAATTTGAATGACTTTTGCAAGCAGGCGTGCCTGTGTAATGGTCATGGGCGTGGGTAATGTGTAGGTAAACTGACCACCTTGATTGAACTCTTCGGCGTTACTCTGACGTCGCCAATATTTGAATTCGACGTGCAAGATGACTGAAGTATATTTTCTTCCATTATAATTAGTAACTGTTTAACTCATCATTACCTTTCCATTTTTCGTAATCGGGTAAAAACTATAATCATGATAATTTTGACACGATTGGGCTTCACGCTCCTAATCACAGAATGCTGTTAATGTATGCATGAAATTAAATCTTTTAAATCTTTTTTGAGCGGGAGTTCCGTACCTAACTATTGATAACAATTATAAAATACTAGAACTGCCTCATTAGCCAAGTGGTCCTGAGCGCGACTGCTACGCTAGAGGTCCTGGGTACGATTCCCAGGTCGAGCAAAGTGTTATTGGGTTTTTCTATGAAATTCCCAGTAGCTGGAGTTAGGAATTTGTGCCCGTATTACATGGGACCTAAACATACAGGCGTAATGGTATGGTATACTTATTATGATAATAGTAGAGAAGCGCAGAATTAAAAATAGTAGGCACCTAATATTCCTTATCTTTATTTTCAAATTACAGTGTTTCTCATACACTGTATTTTTGTATTACACAATGACATTATAAAGTTAAATAGAGAATAATACAGTAAAAGCAGGTGCACCAATTGGACCGTATCATTGGTTCATGGATTAGTGAATATTGCTGAATAATGGTTTCTCGAAACGTCAAATGTTGCAAATAACAAATGTCATTTTACATTTTGTCATGTGAAATGACATTTGTTTTGAATATTTTGCAATTTTGTAATGAATGAAAATGAAACAGGTTTGTTTGTGTAAGTGAATTTACTACGAGGACAGCGCTACTTTTATTCCTCAAATTTCATTTATTTTTTTATTCATACAATTGATGAAAGTGAAGATATTCTATAAATCATTCCATGCGAATTTTATTTATAAAAATACATTTTGAGCTAAATAGTAAATCGAATGAAGTAGCCTTCAGTTACAGGAAATATTTGTTTTTCTCGGTTGAATTTGCGATATTTTAATGAATCCCATGTTACGAATGTGGTTGAATGAAAACAAAATCTAAATATTTTGAATAAGTATAACATTGGTTTCCGCGCGAAAAGTGAGGGGCTACTTCGACTACTTTTTATTTTTAGCTACTAAAATTGTAAACGAGAAAAATGTCTGTGAATAAAACTTCAGTGGCTGCGGGTATCGAAAACAATCAAGCTGAAAATAATAACAATACTACAGATATCAAACTATCTTTACCTCAGGAGGACATGTTGCAGGAGACTAAAGAAAAAGGTACAATTATATTATTATTAAGTTTAGGGCTTGGATAGTGGTAGTGGTAATATCATAACAGTTCCATACACAAGAGGCTTACGATGAAACTGAAGCTGCATGTGATCTGTGTAACACAATCCTTCTGTACTGGTGGGGTTTTTTAGTGTCAATTAGTTAACCAGAAAATCTGAAAAATTATATTTATTTTCTTTATAACTTCTATGTTTTCAGGTGAACTAAATGCAGCAGAAGAGGTAGTGCAAGAAACTATTGATCCCGACAACAATGTCTCATTGTCAAACAAAATCACATATGTAAATTATGAGGTGGCCAAGGATCTCAGTGAAAACCTGCCAACTAAAAACAGTAACTGTAAACGGCAAGTTGAGGGTAATGGTAAAAATTTAAATCCAACAAATAAAACCTATGAAGCTACTAAGTCAAAATCCATAGACACAAATCCAGCGGCTGGATGTTCCAATGCCTTTAATAATAAAAATAAAATACAACAAACATCACCAAAAGGTAGTGTTCAGCTTTATACTGAAGATACCGGCCCACAAATGTATAATGTGAAAGGCTCTTTAGTCACAGCACCGATAATAACAAAGAATTTACCAAATGTTTTTGAATATCTGCCTGTTTACGGAAAGCCTAAGGACAAGAAGAGCTTGAAAGAATTCTTTTCCAATAAGATAAGAGAGTTTGTTGGATGTGATTTGAGTGATTATGAGTTTAGTCAACTAGAAGAATATTGCAGGTGTGGTCTTTATCTTTATAAATATTGAATAGAGATTTTAAAAGCATAAGGGAACATATAATTTCAGTTTGCTACATAAAAATTTTGTTTTAAAAAAATCTTAATTGATGAACTGTCCATGACACATTTATAGTTTTATGTAATTGATTTGTTTGTGTGTTTGTATGTTTGTTACTCAATCATCAATGGCTGTATAGATTTTGATGACATTTGACATAGATAGTTTATAACCTGTACTAACACAGAATACTTTTATCTGGGTCATAATTTCAGAATTAAGTACAATTAAGTACCAAGTCTACATGGATGAAATTGTGGGCAGAAGTTCCTCTGCCTACATATAAATTTAATTGAATAACTCATGTTATTGCATATAAATTCTTACTGATATCATAGTCATATTTAATATTTTACAGTCCAGAACAATTAAAAACAGGGAAAGAAACAGTGATGGGGACCAGTGTCCCAGTAATGGGGGTTGTAACAGGGAACATCATTCATAACTTAAATGAAGTACCCGAGACTAAAGAGGCTCCAAACCTGTGCATCCTCAAGAAAAACAAAATGAGGAATGAGAAAGACAACAAAGGGGTATTTCTAAAGAAGCTCAAGTACAGAGGGGTTAGGAATCTGCCATTTACCCAAGAGGCAAGTATTTTTTAATGCACCATGCCCTAATTAGGTAAGTATGTAGTCAGAAAGAACAACTAAAGGAAAAAAATATTAAATTAAAAAGCGGTGGTAGCCTAATGCCTAGGGCGTCGGACTTGCGATCATATTGTTGCTGGTTTGAAACCATTGCACTACTAACGTGAACCCCCTTGTAACACAAGCATTTAGCATAGCACAAGGGGTTAACAAGAATAGTAGTAATGTGCGTCTACATTACTAGTAAGGTTTTTTATTTAAAAAACCAGTATATTTTTCCTTTTTCCTAACGTGGTGGTAGAGAATAGATTTCCAGTCACTATGATCTTGGAAGATCACTTGTTTCACTACATTCATTAAATTTTTCATCTCAGCTTATGACTGATTCTGTTATTTCATACCATACATAACATCACGCCTGTATTCCCCGAAGGGTTAGGCAGAGGCGTACTAATGTACACCCACAGTCGCCGGTATGTTTAGGTCCCATGTAATAGGGGGCGAGCCTATTGCTATTAACCGGGCACAATTTCTTAACTCCGAGCTGCTACTGGGAATTTCATAGAAATACCCAATAACACTTTGCTCGACCTGGGAATCGAACTCAGGACCTCTAGCGTAGCAGTCGCGGTCAGGACCACTTGGCTATTGAGGCAGTTCTGTTATTTCAATGTGTCAATAATCATGCCAATATTACACTAGGTTTCAAATTGAAATTCATGTCTCCAATTGCAGGTGTATCAGATGGTACCCATGAAACCCTCCACAGATGTTCCTGATGTAGACCTGGAGCCTGGCAAGGACGTATTGTATCGAGTGAGGGTCTACAGACCATACACCTACAACTTGGCTAAGGACAGATTTGTAAGTATTCCATGTTCCACTTTCTTTAACTGAGATAGACATTTTATCAATGGGAGAGCTATGTTTCGGCACGAATGGGCCGGCTCGACCGAAGTGATACCAGGGCCTCACAGAAAACCGGCGTGAAACAACACTTACCTTGTGTTTCGCCGAGTTAGTGAAGATACCGGATGCCAAACCCTTTATTAAAAAGGCGGCCAACTCACTTGTGACTCCTCTGGTTTTGACACCTGCTCATAGACATCCGTACATGGGCGGCGGTAATCGCTTACCGTCAGGTGATCCGTCGGCTCGTTTGCTCCATTTTTTAACGGAATGGGGAGATTCCGAAAAAAGAGACACATATTAACGTGTATATGTATGTCTTCAGTAAGAGTGTCATATGGAGGGTAATAATTTTGGAAAATAAAAACAAAATAGCCGAACAATTTGAATGTAACAAAAGAGGTTATTATTCCTTATCAAAAGAGTATTTAATGGTATGTGGCATTATAAAAAATCAAATAAATCTACCAGTTTTTAGTTGGTCCAGCCAACTAAAATCGTCTTGAATTGCATTCTTATCTATCTATGGCTACTAGCTACCTTCTCTTTATTTAATGAAGTACAATTTACATTTGAAAAACTTTATTATGAAAACACATAATAGCAATAGCACATAACAGAAACAGAAGTGTCCAGGTTACAGCCATGATCGCATGCCGCTATGATCTGTTCAGTGTTCATGCCAACTTAGTTAGGAAAGAAGGAAAGTATAATAATTACGGCTGCATTCTACAGCGGGTTTTTTGTTGGAGGGTGTTTTTTTTGTGTTTGTGTCAGACGCGCACGCGCCACTCGGTGTTCTGCTGCGACATATTGGTGTCGGGGCGACACAAGCTGTCGGAGCTGCGCGACCGCTTCGTGTGCCACAACGACTTCGACATGCGCGTCGATGTCTCCAACCACCCCGATATGCTACCCAACACCAAAGCCAAGGTTTCACATACAATAAACTAATCTAATAATCACGCCTGTAATTTCCGAAGGATTAGGCAGAGGAGTACTAATTAATATACACCCACAGTTCGCCGGTATGTTAGGGTCTCATGTAATAGGAGGCAAGCCTATTGCCATTAACTGGGTACAAATTCCAAACTCCGAGCTGCTACTGAGAATTTATTAGAAAAACCCAATACCACTACTCGACCGAGAATCGAACCTAAGACCTCTAGCGTAGCAGCCGCACTTGGAACACTAGACTAACGAAGCACATAGCCAGTTTATACATAATTCACATAAACACATTCAAACATTGCAGCACAACATTTGTAGTGCAAAATAAATAAATGATAATTATTTTATAACATAATGGCCAATATCATTTCATCTCCATCATAATTATGCTAAACAGTACAGTACTATGTGAGAGAGAGAGATGGCACGAGATTTTCATTTTTCATTTCATTATATTAGTGTATAACAAAAATCTTTGTCTTGCGGCCCAGGTTGTTTCATAAAATAAGACCCAATTTATTTTATGAAACAACCCGGGTTTTGCATACATACACACCTCAAAACAATTTGCTTCTGCATATCACGGCATTTCTTGAAATCCGCTTTAATATTTCAGGAGGTATTCCCCTCCGGCTTTTTATTCATAAACAACGTGTTCTACGTGGATACTCGTGAAGGCTGCATAGATTACAGCGAGCCCATCCGCGCCTGGGCCATCAAGAAGAACCTGGGGAATTTCCCCAAGAAGGACATGTGCTCTGTCAAGCTGGAAGACCTTGTGTTGAAACTGGGATATCCTGAGGTAAGGAATGACAAAGTGTAATTTAGTACTTACCAGATGTTATTTTTACTGAGAAGCTAAGGGCCATTAAAGTACTTAGTTATCCAGATGATTCCAAATCCTAGTACAGATTGTAAAAGTACTCAAACATGCTTTAGAAATAATATTGGGACCTCCATATAGGCAATCACTTCCTTATCTATCACTAGAAACCCTTACGAACAGAGATGAACAGGTCTGGTAAACGAATTGGTAAATTTTCCAGACCTAAACGGTACTACTGCCCATTCTTTAGTCGCCTTCAGCTATATATAATCACTGAAAATTAGGTGTTGGTCTTAGTCATAGCTTAACTTTTGTGTGACTCTCGGCCAAGGCTAGCTAATCTTGTTCTGCAATAGGGTATTACACCTTTTTTGAAAACTGTTTTAAATTAATCCTTAGATCGTAATGAACCAGTAGAATTTTTATTTCAGTTTTATAAAACCGATAAATGCCTTAAAAACTCATTTTAATTTATGAATTATATTTTGAATTTTCGCGCGGAAACGCTAGCCGCCATGCTACTTCAGCTCGTGACGTCACTTCGTTAGTAAACAATACAACTGCAAAAGACCAAGTGACATCACGTCGGAATCCAATATGGCGGATGGCGTTTTAGACATATAAAAAACAGATTAAAAATTACGATTTTGGAAATTGAATTATGAAATTTACATTGCATTTTTATAAATAAATACTAACGTTTCCCGTTAATTTTTTTAAAAATCTAACTACATGAATTTTTTTATTTTTTCTTACATGGTGTAAAATACCCTATTGTGAGCGCCACGCTTAGTCATACGATTAAACAACTGGTAAATCTGACTAAATAATGAACAAGTGCAACTTAAGTTCGCAGTTTCATTTCTTATCAGTCAAGTAACTCTTTAAATTTGCTATTTTCGGGTTTGGTCTCGGTCAAGATAATTTTTCAGGTATTAGTATTCTCGGTATCGTTAAAAAACTAATCTTGGTCGGACCTTACATGCCCATCCGATGTTGACATATTCAGTGTCGATAATATGTGATTTGATTTCTCTCCATAGGTATATGTCCACCAAGGGAACTGCGAGCACGTGTTCCTATTCTCCGAAGTCCGTTTGTTGAACCCAACTGATCCACTGCGTCTGTACAATTATCCGTGTTCCACTGCCATCGCTCAGAATCAAACAGTGTATTGCACCACATGCGCAGAATTCTCCGCCAAATGGATCGTAGTGGGATGCAGCCGGGTCCCCTTCGACCCTGCATTCTTCTGCGAAACGTGCTTCAAACAGTACTTGTATAAAAACGGGCAGAAGATTGGTGATTTTAAAGCTTATTCGTATCGGGGTAATGCTTTGAACGTTCTAAAGCCTCAATGACGAGGGCCTTTAGTTTCGGAGTACGATTTTTATTAATCGTGATTCCGAATGTCGGCTGTGGCTCATGAGGCGGGTAAAACTAACGGACGAAAATCGTATGTACAGATGGGTGGCTCAGCTGTTTAAGATGCGATGCAGCCACAAAATTCGATCTGTTTGATTTTTAAGTGTTCCAAATGTGTTCCGTTTTGCTTGTTCGTATTAAATACACTAGCGTTTATATAATACATACAGTTGAATTTCGCGTTAACACATTTGAAAGAGCCTACTAGGGTATGTTTTACAGAATTCTAGATTTTGTTGTTGAGTGTTTTGTTGTCTCTTTTTGTCATAGCACATGAGAAAGTGACAGATATATCTTGAATTTGTTTTTAGAAATAACAAAGGACAAAAAAACAAAGGAGTATGTCTTTGGGTGTGATAGGAAAATTGTATCTATTGTATTGTTCAAGTGTTCAGCACCATAATGTTCATTAATAAGGAGTTTAGTTCCATAGATAATTAAACCATGCAACCAAACTTTAATAATTATAATAAATAATTGTTTAATTTGTTAGCGCTATGGATAAAGAGGCTTGGTCTTGGACTTGTATGTAAGAACGGTGAAGACTGAAGCACTTTAGCTGTTAGTCATCGTTTTCATGATTGCGATAATATGGTTTAAATCGGGTCTACTGCCAAAATCTGATATTTTTTTCAATTACTCCGTTATTCACGTGCGTTTCCTAAAATTTTATTTATTCCACCTGTATAAAGACGGTTGGTGGCTAATATAAAAAGGGTTACATTTAAATTCACATCACAACGTTTATCACCTCACCTTATCAATTTATTTACATCAAATACTGATTACACATCAAATCACCCAGAGAGTACCAGAGAGGTCAGGTTAGAACTGTGACCACCAGAACTGAATTGTAGTCATTGTACACATAAAAAAACGCGCTCAACTTTTCAATAATTAGCGATGCGTCTCGAACTCAAATTGTTGCCAAAATAATATTTTGACGTAACTATTTTGATGTGCAATCAGTATTTTTGATTAGGAATGGGATTTTTATAAATAAAAAGATTTTTGATTTACAGTTAAATAAGTACTACCCATCTAAAAACACGTAAGGTTCTGGAAACATCTTCGATTAAAGAAATATATTATGTAATAAGTATTTAATGATTATGCGAGAAAATTATGAACACGTTTATTGATATTATTATGATTTAAGTAGTATACGAGTATAAATTTATCCTGACAAGTGTGTGTTTCCATTTTAAAGTGTGATAATCGGTATTGATCTATGAAATGTGGCAATGTAGAGAGCTTTATGGATATTCAAGAGACTGAACTAATGCTTACAGAAAAGGGATGTGTGATTTGAAATCAAGTGTTTGAAAATTTAATTACATAATTTTATTCATGTGTCCATAATAGGAGAAGATGGTGTGTTGTTTTAGGTAGCATTAAAATCTACATAATGATCAATCATTGGCAGTAAAGTAGGCACTAAATACACAACTTAAACGTCACTAAGTGCTTTCTTTATTCTTTTACATTATTTTTAGTATTGCGATACTTGAATACTGTTTGTTCAGTTTATTGAATCCAATTCAAATTATTGAATCCATTCAAATGATATACCATGTTATATTTTGTCCCAAAAATATGTAAAAAAGTGACAAGTGGGACACCGAGCGGCACTAAGTATCTTTCCGAAATCATACGCGCTCAACACGAGTTACGGCAGGTCATAGCGGCACTAGGCGCGGGCGCACAGCGGGGCGGGGGTAATAAGACGTGGTAAGCATGTTTTTGTACTGACAACTAGGTTTTGAAATTTTGTACATAGATTCTTTACATAAAATACTAAACACGTCTCTCGGGTTTCGCATTATACTAAACTAAGGTTGTATAATTCTTAGATGTGTGTGGGCTACACTGATTGCTATTTATGTGAAGCAATTGTCAGAAGTTAAGACTCGCCCATTACTGTAGGTGCTATATTTGATTTATATATTTCTCTTTTTATATTTTAATACTTACATATTGGTACCTATATCATAAGGTCTATGTTTAATAATGTGTATGGAATTAAGAATGGCCTTCGGGCCAACCCAGTTAGCATAAATGTTTAAGTGCATAAATGTATTTCATACTAAACTGTGATGTGTAGAAAATTAAGTTTCTAAATTAGAATCGATGATTAGGTATAACTTGAGAATAGCTACTGTATAAAATAAACTTTTTAAATTGTATGCTAGTGTTTTTGTTGCTCCCAAATGTAAGTCCCTGATTTCAACCACAAAATGCTACCTATCTTTTTGCAATATTTATAAAGTTATTTTAGTGAAGGAAAACTTCGACTTCCGAGCAGGATTCGAACCTGCGTCTACTGGTTAGGTACACCAGACGCTGTGACCACCTTTAAGCCACCGCGAGTCCAGTTTTACAAGTCATTATCTTACTAGATGGCGCCGCCATTTCCTAACTGACGACCTCTGAGAAGAAACACCGAAACAAACTCACAATCAAATCTTTGCTCTTGATAATAATGAGATGATACTAGTGATGAGAATGATACAAGTGGTACCTATTACAAGCGATTATAGGCTGTGATTTCCGCCAACCGACCATCAGACAGTCAGTGTACCTTCCTGACATCTTAGTAAAAAAATCGTTGCAAATATCGCCGTAGACAAAAATAAACTGCATACAGACAAGCTTGCGAAGATTGTTTCATCAGATGACGTCAGATGCTGCTCCTTTGCGTGTTTGGACTGATTGATACATTTATCTGAGATCAGCAGCTGATTGGTCCAATCAAGATAGCGCGTTCCCACAGGCGTTATTTGTGGCGCTCGCGGAATATTATCAAGCCGTGTGGGGTCTTTGCTTCTTTGTAATTGACTGAGGTAATACCTACACGTGGATGTAGTCTCACACCTCTGAATGTTGTTACGTTGAATACTTTAGGTAGTCACCATTTAGGTTTTTCATAGAGTCCTGACCTGGTATGTGGATAAAATTATAAAACACTAGGTTTAATTTAAACCTCGACACGTCATCTGCAACCTGGCACCGGTATCGGCATTATGATTGAAACTTAGTGCGCTAAGACGTGATGAACAAAGACTGAAATCGCTCAAAATAATTATTTTTCGGGGGCAAATGGTTGTCTTGAAAGGAAGGTACAGATTTTGTAATTGTAACACTCTCATAATTACCTAATTAAATCTTAATGTACCTACTTATGCGATGTAACTTCAACACACCTGCGCTACAAGATTTTTCACTGATGTCCTCCCTCTTCTTAGTGAGGTGGCTCATCACAAGAGCAGAGCAGAGAAATATTCAACTTTAATTGAGAAAGGAATCTATAGTTGCACCCTACGGCTTCTTTCATTTATAGTACCTCCTAGACTAACCCGCGTTGATCTTACCTAATCATATCAAAAATTCCTTAAATTGCTCTTACCTACGGCTAACCGAGGATATATATCATAATATAATATTTTTTGGGACTGTGTGTTGATATATCGATCAATCACTTAATTTCTTTTAGATATATTACGCTCAAAGACCGAAAACGAAAAAACTGCTCACAAAGGTTTGGAATCACTGTAAATAAATCAAATCGTGACCACAATGCGTTGTGCTAATGAAGAAAAGCCATGATACGTTCTGAACTCTAGGTCTAGGGTTAAGTCCTTGCCTAAGTGCAACCTTATTGTAAAAAATGTCAATGTTATAATCTTTGTTTATGTTGTTTGCCGGTTCTTCTTCACTACTATTTGGAACCGCGCACCTAGTTTTTGACAATTCCAAAGTACCTGTATTACTAGTATAATTGAAATAAAACATTTAACTTTTAGGTACATATCACGAAGGACAGGCTGTCTCTTTGTGGTAGGCTCGAGTACAACAAAGATTTTAAATTATAAAACGTGAGTAGAGTTGTTTGTTCACTCCTTGTCTATTTCTGAGAGAGAACGTAAGTAAGGCAGCACTAATCATGACCAATAAAAAAGAAGGGTTTAATAACTAATTGCGGAATTTCTGGAAAAATGTAGTTTTATCATATCACTAGCTTTTGCCCGCGACTTTGTCCGCGTTAGCGTGATGATTGACACTGAAAGAATTTTTCAAATCGGACTAGTAGTTCCTGAGATTAGCGCGTTCAAGCAAACAAACAAACAAACTCTTCAACTTTATATAATAAAAACTAATAAAAAGTATAGATGAGTATGTTAGTGATATTAGTGAGTAGTAATGTTATTTCAAGAAACCAATCTGTCTCAGGTTTTTTTTTAAAAAGCAATGATTCAATCTTCACGAATTTTATCTACACGGTTTCTACAGAGACGTCACAGTGGCTTTCAATTTTAGCAGGAGAAAAAGCATTAAAGGTATTTTGTCAGTCGGGTAAAAAGATCTGATTCGATAAATCTATAGTAGATTGTAGGAACCATAATTATCGCAAATCCTTGTGCGTCGTATTCTAATATGGTTTCATACGCTTCATAGTTTCATACGCTTCATGGTTTATTCTTTAGGTACCTACTGCCCAACGCGTTGTCGTTCTATCGTGGGTATAAACATGACAACGCTTCATAGTTTCATACGCTTCATGGTTTATTCTTTAGGTACCTTCTGCCCAACGCGTTGTCGTTCTATCGTGGGTATAACATGACAACGCTTCATAGTTTCATACGCTTCATGGTTTATTCTTTAAGTACCTACCCTACTGCCCAACGCGTTGTCGTTCTATCGTGGGTATAAACATGACAACGCTTCATAGTTTCATACGCTTCATGGTTTATTCTTTAGGTACCTACTGCCCAACGCGTTGTCGTTCTATCGTGGGTATAACATGACAACGCTTCATAGTTTCATACGCTTCATGGTTTATTCTTTAGGTACCTACTGCCCAACGCGTTGTCGTTCTATCGTGGGTATTACATGACAACGCTTCATAGTTTCATACGCTTCATGGTTTATTCTTTAGGTACCTACTGCCCAACGCGTTGTCGTTCTATCGTGGGTATAAACATGACAACGCTTCATAGTTTCATACGCTTCATGGTTTATTCTTTAATTACCTACCTACTGCCCAACGCGTTGTCGTTCTATCGTGGGTATAACATGACAACGCTTCATAGTTTCATACGCTTCATGGTTTATTCTTTAGGTACCTACTGCCCAACGCGATGTCGTTCTATCGTGGGTATAAACATGACAACGCTTCATAGTTTCATACGCTTCATGGTTTATTCTTTAAGTACCTACCTACTGCCCAACGCGTTGTCGTTCTATCGTGGGTATAACATGACAACGCTTCATAGTTTCATACGCTTCATGGTTTATTCTTTAAGTACCTACCTACTGCCCAACGCGTTGTCGTTCTATCGTGGGTTTAACATGACAGCCACGACAAAAATGTGGTCTTTCTGTAATTTGACAATGATTCGCGACATGGATGATTTACATCGACCACAAAGCGTTATGAACTGCTCTTTCCCTCACTGAGCGTAATGATATACATACCTAGGTACAGATTTACATTACTAGTACCTATGCCAGGCTGGTGGGCGAGACAGATTATGTCAGTTCTAGTTCCATTCCATCATCATTAGTGTTGATCGGATAGTCAGGCATCACCTATTGAGGTCTAGGATGGTCAGAGTGCGCGCTAACTGGGCCAGACTTGTGTAAAACAAGAGTTAAGACTGTACAACATCACTGATTTATTTGCTACGACTATTACGCAGTTGGCCAAGTAATGTTGTTCGAATTTGTTTTTGAAGTTGAAGATAAGTATGATGTTTGTTTACCTTTATCGTCGTTTAAGTTGTTGTAGGTATAACGACAACAAAATAATTTATTTAAGGAATAGAGCAAAGTGATTTATATATTCTTTATCGTTTCTACCTACATTATGCAGTATTCTAACATACACATGCAATTGTGGTTTGGGTAATTGAAGGGAAACCACAGAATTATCACCATTCTGAAAACATATTTATTTATAGTTGAATTATTCTTCGCTAGACTTAATGTTATTGTTAAATTATTTATTATATATGTTAAACCATTTAAGTCTTTTTAAGTCTAAGTTTACGTGGGAGAGCCATGCTTCGGCACGAATGGGCCGGCTCGACCGGAGTGATACCACGGCCTCACAGAAAACCGGCGTGAAACAACGCTTGCGTTGTGTTTCGCCGAGTAAGTTGAGGTTACCGGAGGCCCAAACCCTTTTAAAGGCGGGCAGCGCACTTGCGACTCCTCTGGTGTTGCGGGTGTCCATGGGCGGCGGTTATCGCTTACCATCAGGTGATCCGTTTGCTCGTTTGCCCCCCTATCCCATAAAAAAAAAGTCTATTTTTCACCATCTACCTTCTATTTATATAAGTACTTCGTCTTATATCTGAGCGCCTGAATAATTAGGTACGGCAATGAATAGAAGATAATGATAATGTAGTAACTTTTTTCAACCTAGACGTTTTTTTAATTCACGATCAGTAGTATTTTTTGATAAAGGGTTGATGAGAATATGTACGATTAAGCTATACTCACAGGCCATGCAGCTGGATTTCGTATGGGTTGCGACTCGTACGAGTACGGGAGGGATATGAGTAGGTAGGTACTTACACTTACATAACACACAGCAGTATCCATGACCATGACCATGACCATCCAGTAACCATTTCCAAACCAGAAAGTAAGTAAGTAATAGGTATAGATATTCTATTTCACGAAGGCCGTTAAATTATTGAAATTTGAACTTTATTTCAATTACATAAAGGACTTCGTGAGATAGAATGACTATACTTAGTTTGCATTTATAATTTGAAGGAGAAAAGCCTTACAATTAAGACCTGTGTGAAGGAACAACCTGCATTACCAAAGTAATGAATGCATTGCAAGTTCATTACATGTAACTGACTAACTTAAGTATAAGTAAATTAGTGATCTGAAGAAAACAGCAAAAAGAATGGCTTATAGGCTATGTTACCTAGGTTTTTATGGATAAATAATTCAAAGATAATGGAAAAGTAAGTAATGCTTTTACTACACCATATTGCTTTAACTTTTCCTCAATATACTTATTTATATCTAAAGAGTATAATTATGACAACCCACACGAACTCCATTGAGTAGCTTCATGATATGTCAAGATGGTAGGTACACGACGTAACCATCACATATTTTTATTCACACGTAGGTGTAAGTATAGCAAATTGTAGAGCATGGTAAATTGTAAGATTAGTGGTGCATCAGGCTAATAAGTTACGGTCGTCAGTAGGGCTGGGGCCTCTTGCATTCTCTTTGAACTTATAGGTGCGTATGATAATCCATACCCATGCATGTACCTATTTTGGTACAGAGACCTTATAGACGGACATATTTTGCAATTCGTTTTTATTTAAAAAGAAAACACCTCCCGCACAACGGAAGCAGCTCTACCTCGCGGGGCACTTAACAACCATACATTTAACGGACACACAGTTGGTACACCCTTAAAGTATATGATGTGATGTAAACTCTTAAAAACATATAACCCTTCCAATTACTACATCATGCCGTAGCGAAAAATTGAATACAGTACCCCCTGCGGGCGGCAACACTAGTGGACAGGTGCAGTGAACAGTTCCGCGGGGGCGACGCGTGCGCATGACGGGAGCCAATCTTCATCATTACAATACATACAATGTTAACAAGTGATGATCTCGTTATAGAATGCAGTTTCTATAATTGTCTTATCAGGATCTAAGAACTAGTTATGCCTTAAATAGTTATAAGTTATGGTACACGTGGTTGAATAAATACAAAAATAACAATAATATTCTTTAGGCACCTTGGAAATATTAGGTATACCTATTTCTTTATTTTAGCATTCAAGAATACAAAAATCAAAATCCCTGATTATTTAAACAGATGAAGTCCCTACTTATATGGACCAGACTGCCCTGACTGTTTTTTTTTTTATATATTGTTAATAAGTCTTATTTATATTAGGTACTAAAGTATAGATTTCGTTTCAGTTCATCACGAACCTCATTGGATAAATTTAACAAAAGCTCTCAATTAAGGTTGTTATTGCGATAAGGCCTAACCAACTAGATCTGACGATCTGGGAACGTAATCAGAGATTGAATGAAGTATAACGACAATTTATCAGCGGGAGATAGTGGCGCCGCGTGGCCCCACTGTTGCGCAACTGACCTGGAAACGCGACGTGACCAGGTTACCAAGATACAAACGAGTAGGTTTCATATTAATTACCCAAATAACGTGTCGGTTACTTTTTTTATGGGATAGGGGGGCAAACGATCAGACGGATCACCTGATGGTAAGCGATATCCGCCGCCCATGGACACCCGCAACACCAGAGGAGTCACGAGTGTGTATCCCGCCTTTTAAAAGGGTTTGGGCCTCCGGTAACCTCACTCACTCGGCGAAACACAACACAAGCATTTTTTTAACGCCGCTTTTCTGTGCCGCCGTGGTATCACTACCGACTTATATTTTGAACTAGCTTCTGCCCGCGGCTTCGCCCCCGTGGAATTCGGTCTGTCATCACATCCTACGGGAACGAGATAAAGAGTATCCTATGTCCGTCTCCTGGTTCTATGCTACCTCTCCACCAATTTTCAGCCAAATCGGTTCAGCTGTTCTTAAGTTATAAATAGTGTAACTAACACGACTTTCTTTTATATAAATAGATAACCAAAGATGGAAATATAATACCATTTTTGTTTTAAAACCTAATATGTAATGTAAGTTTCACCATCTCCAACCATCTGCAATTTTAACTTTAGACTTCTTTAAAAGACTAAGGTTAAGGTGGAAGCTGCATAACTGCGTAGTATCTTCGAAACTTCATTCCCTGGATTTATGGGTTTCTGACTCAGTTCATCAAGTGTAAGAACCATCGGTTTCACAAGCTTTGATGGGTTAAACAGTGTCTTAAGCTGATATTAAAAACGATTCACCTAATTTATAACAAGAAGGAACAAACAATATTGCATAGCAGTGTGTGCAAACGAATGTGGGACAAAAAATGCGAAAATATTTGCACAGCGTTCGGTGCATGCTAGAGCATACACAGTTTGAGGTCGCATACCGATTGTGTGAGATATCTCGTGCGGTGTGCATCGGAATGATAACAGAATCTAGTATTAATATCTAATTTATAACACTAGTATTCCTGACGCGATAAGGCAGGATTTTCACAATATTGTCACAGTTTTGCATTTCTGGTAAAAATGTAGCTTGCCTGCCTCTTTAGCTTAGTGGTTCTGACTTCTAAGCTAGAGGTCCTGGGTTCAATTCCCAGGTCGAGCAGTGCTAGTGTTAATGTTGTTGAGTTTTTCTATGAAATTCTCAGTAGCAGCTCGGAGTTTGGGATTTATGCCCGATTAATGGCAATAGGCTCGCCCCCTATTATAATCTAAACATAACGACACACTGTGGGTGTAGGTACATAAAGTGCACCTCTGCCTAACCCTTCGAGGAATACAGGCGTGATGGTTTGTTCTGTAGCCTGTGCAGCAATGTACGTATGACTGTGCAAGGTAAAGCAAATCCTTTGCCTCGCACAATCTTTCAGGTCATAGTCCCGATCGATCGATAAATAGATCCTGATGGAGTTCAATACTATCCAAAACGTCTAATTTAATTTAATGTACTTGAGTTGTGCCTAAATTGTGAGTCGGTATAGTTTAAGTTTTATTTTAAAAGGAACATTTACATGATCTACAAAATAATTAGGTATGTGTCATGATGTTTTTTGCCCTGAAATTTACCAGATACACGCCCCATGCAGTTCACTAATAAGTAGGTATGTACCTACCTATAATTAATTAGTATCCATTCATGTTTGTCTTTGGCCAAACAGGTAGGTACCTACTAGGTAATCTAAATTCGAACTTGCCTAATCTAGGATTCGAATAACTAGGTACCTACCTATGTACTTGCTTTTTAGCACCATTTCTGTTATTCTACGAGGAGTACCTATAGAAATTAATGGACGACTCGTTTTTTTTATGGGATAGGGGGGCAATCGAGCAGACGGATCACCTGATGGCAACACCAGAAAAGTCGCAAGTGCGTTGCCGGCCTTTTAAAAGGGTTTGGGCCTCCGGTAATCTCACTCACTGGGCGAAACACAACGCAAGCGTTGTTTTACGCCGGTTTTCTGTGAGGCCGTGGGGTCCATTCGGTCCATTCGTGCCGAAGTATAGCACTCCCACGTGAAAAAAGCTCGTTTCTGAAACCTCATTTTACTTTTTAATGACTCGTATTTTCTACTTTATTTATTTACTCAGTAGCAAATAAAATCGGAGTATGATGTCACGGAGTACATCTGCCATGTGCAAGATACTCGTATGTTTAAACAAATATTAAACAAATATTATCTCACAGTACAGAATAACTACTGGAACTATGTACTTACTTTGCGATACATAATACGGCCTATTTGATCGCAGATTTGCTTTTCATACTCGTACTTGTTGGGTAATCTAGTTTCTTCTGACATGTTGATACAAGCTTCTGAAAGGGAAATTTACACTAGATTCCAATCTAGTTGCTAGAATGCTTTTGTTTGAACCTACAACCAAGGCATTTTCAGAGATGCATCGGTACTCGTATTGAACACATTTTTGTGTCAAAGTCAAACTAGTTGTTTAGTCAAGGTTCCAAAAAATTACACTCATATTTTTGGCTTTAAGAGAGTTCTGCATCCATCAACAGTTAGGAGACCGATACCGATGCAAAATGTTATCAAAGGAAAACCGAAGGATTAGGCATTACTAGCCCCTATCTGGTCTATACAATTTTGTTAGTTTTTCAGATGGATAAAAAATATGTACCTAAGTAATGTATTCATCAATTTTATTGACTGGACTGCCGTATTTAAATATACTTAACACAATATACCTACGCAAAAGATGACATAAGTGTTAAAGTAGCTATTATACGCCTCGTAACTATTAGTCGATACTTGATATCAATCAATATTGAATGAGGATGATTCGAAGCTATTCCTCATATGTATGAAGCCAATAAGTAGTTGGCTAACTACATTTCGTATTACCGATGCCAAAATTACCACTAAATAGAGCCCTGATAGTCTTAAGGGCGGACTAAAAAAGAGATATTGGAGGTATCCTAAGCGACGATAACCTAATGGCTAGGGCGTCGCGATCATGTGGTTACTTACCGGATCAAAACTCATTGCACTATCGATGTGAAACCACTCGTAATACAAGCATAAAAGCACGCGGGGTCGACAAGAATACCAGCTAATGTGAAACCCAAAATGCTAACTAGTATTCTTTATTTTAAAAAAAACTTCTAAGCCTTACTCTTATAACTTCTCAATCTTCCACCATCAGGTGTTATTTACTTATAGATAATATATGGCAATATTCTCGAATTCGGAAGAGCAATACATTGTTTCGAGTTGGTAGGTAAGGCATCTCGAAAGGTAAGTGACGGATATTGGCTTCGTGAAGAGAACTTCGCAAATTACTTAAATGAAATAGTTATAACACTTTGATAACGCTCATAGTAATAGTTAAAAA
This sequence comes from Acronicta leporina, assembly GCA_947256265.1. Lineage (NCBI taxonomy): Eukaryota > Metazoa > Arthropoda > Insecta > Lepidoptera > Noctuidae > Acronicta > Acronicta leporina. The sequence goes on along the minus strand of OX366527.1, from coordinate 767,808 downwards.
CCAGTCAAGGTTGCAGATAACGTAATAAGTTAATGTATAGCCGAGATAACTGAAAATTGGCCGACGCTATTAATTTACACAGTTCTGTATTGTTTCAGATGTTGCGCAAGAAGAAGTTGAACATCTTGCACACATACATCACGCTTTTATTCTTCGAAGGTTTAGGCAAAGGTGTACTAATGTACACTCACAGAGCTTCGATAGTAAATCCAAACCTGACTTACCACCAATTCTTCATATTATTGAAATAGTCATAGATAGCGTCATCACTAATTGTTAAGAATAGTTATTCACCTATTACTACCTACACCACACTAGGATTTTCTCCTGTATCGTGGGTGCGTTTACAAACACAAATTCTCACATACACAAACACCCAGACCCGGAACAACTACCTGTACATCATCCAAATATTTGCTCCGTGTGTAGATCGAACCCACAACACGTGTCGCAGAAGCCGATCACGCACTTATACATTATAATTTTTCTTGAAGATTGAGCAGGTGACATGAGCTAAGATTGCCCCTCCCAAAATCAAATCCTGGGCCCGCACCACAACTGAACGCACATACAACTAAACCGTCAAAAGACAACAAGCTATTGTAGTAATACTACTGATGTTACCTGGTGACTATAGGCTGTAGTTTCCACTTGCCATCAGGCGACCCGTATCATTGTTTTTCATCTTGTAACAATAATAAAAGAAATGCTGGCCTGGCGCGTTTGGTCGAGTCGTAATCTTCCGAGTCTTTTTCCAATTTTTTTTTGTCATAGATGTTCGTATGACAACCGGAACCGACGGGGTCTCGATGTGTTAAGAATGGTCATCCATCCACACACTGACCGCGGCGAGCGCAGCTTAACCTTGCAGATCAGTTGATCAGCTTAGTTATTACTTAGCCACGAGCCCGAGGTTGGTCGAGTCAATAAGATCATTTATGAATATCCCTGTTAGCTTTGTCTACCATATAAAAGTCATCATCATAATCTCCCAACAATGTTACTCCCAACTCTCTTTTTTTTTATATTTTTTTAATCGTACGGAAATTTCTTTTGATTGACTTTCACCACTCGTATCAACTATAAACCCCTATTTATTTTCCCTAGCCCTTTAATCACGGCCATGAGACCATGTCAGGACTCCCCACTATATCTAAACCCAATAAATGGACATCAATTTCATTTTGTATAATTTCATGAAAATATTCCACAAATAAATTCAAAATGTCGTTTTCGAACGAAAACATTGGAAGTTCAGAAATTGGGTCAGCCTGGCAAGGAGGCTGCGGCAAACAGAGATTAGATAGCGTTCACAAACAAGAGATATGAGAGCGCCAACCTGCGTTACGCGCTCACTAATTAGCTAACATATTGCTCTAATGAATTGAACCTATCTGGGGTATATCGCCGTTCCATCAGATTGGAGATTATCTTACCGAAGGAGATATATTGACATTTGTGTAATCTGTTTAAGCTGTCCAAATGAAAACAGGTCATCATTAGATGGTCTAAAGTATCTAGATTCAACCATAGCACAGGCAAGTGTCTCTAGGCTATTGCAAGTGTCTCCACCTTTGCTTAAAAATCGTTAACATAGCTACATAATTCCCAAAAACTGTATCAACATCCAAAATAAATAATTTAGGCAATATCATAACATACCATCACGCCTTTATTCCCCGAATGGTTAGGCAGAGGCGTACTAATGTACACCCACAGTTCGCCGGTATAGGTCCCATGTAATAGGGGGCGAGCCTATTCCCATTAACCTAGCCTATTCCTAACTCCGAGCTGCTACTGGGAATTTCATAGAAAAACCCAATAACACTTTGCTCGACCTGGGAATCGAACCCAGGACCTCAAGCGTAGCAGTCGCGCTCAGGACCACATGGCTAATGAGGCAGTTTAGGCAATATATATTTCAATAAAGGTACTCCGTTGTGAATATTTTCCATATCGCGAGTTAACAAATAAATTACGAAAAACCTATTGAATCAACAAATTGAACTAACGCCTTTTAGTCTAAATCAAAATTAATAAGAGTAACAACTTCTACAACGTTACAAGCATACAAGTAATATAATTATGTTAAGCATAGCGTATTAGTTTAAATAGCTACGGTATAACATTTCGCAAAATTTAGTGCAAATAAGGTAGGTATTAAAGTAATCTAGAAAAAGCTTATGAGTCATCATGCAAATCTAGGTCTGGAATGTGATTTGCAAACTGTCCAAGATACGTTCAAAAGAGTTTAGGAATTCTTGCGCCTAAACAAACAAAAGGATATATTTTATTTGACATTGTGCGGCGGAATTTTGATAATAATTATGTATATATTGTGCACATATGTTGCGTTTAATTCGCTCCAGTTTATTTTATTTTGAGCGGTATCATCGCGGCATTTTCTAAAGTAATACAGTTAATTGCTATATATCCTATTGCTGGAGAATTTAGAGCAAGCTGGATACTTTGAAGGGCGTGTGGATTACCAGGCGGATACCTGATTTACTAACCAAGCCATGTCCTTTTTTTAGTGCGAGAAAGATCCTAATGGATCTGCTGCGAGGACAGGAGAAGGGGTATCTTGGGCTCGGGCTCTATGGCTGAGGCCATAAGATTCGATTCTTATCGCTGCGTTTAGGCGATTATCATGGACTTCAGTCCACGATAATCGTGTCAAAGGGGCGAGTTCCTGGTTCCTATCTGATGGCGTACGTGTGGCAAACATACGCACAGGTAACTGGATCCAAGCCGTGTCCTACCCAATTGTTCTAGATATTTTTCTATTGCATCTACTAATTAGTAACTGGACTCTACAATTGAATATAAATTGAGAGCAAGTCGAACATATCAGCATCGGATTTCAAAGGGTCTGCTTTCCTTTGTTAAACACTTACTTATAGAAAGGAAGTTTATTAAGTTGAGAATTTCGATGAAAACTTGCTCCGTACATAGCAACAAGACATTTCGCAATCTTATCATTGAGTTCTCGTGTTAATCCTAGTTGATGACGAGCGAATACCTGGGCTCCTACGTAACCACAGAAACGCGAGCAGTTGAAAACAAATGTATTAGTTTGGTATGGTTTTATCTTGCTTCTAAACAAATATTACTTGTATGGTTGCGGGCCGCCGAAGAAGTTTAATATTAATCGTAAGTGGAAGAAGGTAGAATTTAAGAGCTCAGCTCTTGTCGGTGGAGCAAGCGCCACTGTTATCTATCTTCTGCTTTCCGTTTTACCTCTTGATACGACTCGATCCCCACCCTTTCCTTCACTTGTTCCACAAAACTTCTTCTAGGTCTTCCCCTTCCTCGTTTTCCTTCAATTTTACTTACTAGTATAGTTCTGAAGAAGTCGTCGTGTCGTATCAAGTGGCCAAACATCTTTCCCGGTTTCCTCTTCTATTCTCTATGGTTCTTAATGCCTGTCTTTTCTCTCCTACAATTATTAATACTTTCTCTTCCTCACTTGCGGATGATGTATGTGCCGATAAATAGTTACAATTAATAACCCAGTTAATTACGAACGCCAGTCCTGCCAGGGTACGGCAAAGGTGTACTGGGGTGTACCTATTTACCGGGAACAAATATATTTAGAGTTTTTATATACATAATAGCGTACATAACCAAGCTCTTGCTCAACAGCGCATTTGCAGCCATTAGTCCAACGACTTATAACGTTATAAGGCTATTTTTTTATGGGATTGCGGGGTAAATGAGCAGACGGATCACCTGATGGTAAGCAATAACCGCCGCCCATGGACACCCGCAACACCAGAGGAGTCGCAAGTGCGTTGCTCGCCTTTTAAAAGGGGTTGGGCCTCCGGTAACCTCACTCACTCGGCGAAACACAACGCAAGCGTTGTTTCACGCTGGTTTTCTGTGAGGCCGTGGTATCACTCCGGTCGAGCCGGCCCATTCGTGCCGAAGCATGGCTCTCCCACGTGACAAATAAGGCAATTGTCATTATAAGGTAAAATAATTAACAAATTGATAATCAATATTACTACTAGCGTTCATGACTGAAAATTGGAATTTAAAATATAAGAATGGAAGTTAATCAAACAAGAATTAGTCGCAAAAATATTGCCTGAATTCAACAGTGTGATAGTAATAAACACGATATCAGCTGAAGGTGAATGTCCTTCTTGAGTTGTGTCGGAATTTGTTGAAACTGTGAACAATGGCTGCGTCGGCGCACAGGTGGCCCTGAGACTATGACAATATTCGAAGCGGGACACTGAAATCTGCTTGATTTCGCACTTGTTACACATATTCAAAGGTTTCCTTTACTTTCTTTGTTTCATCGTTGTTGTATTTTTTGGAATCTGCGTATATTATAGGTAAATAAATGATATTACTGTAATATAGGCACTAAACAACTGTACCACAAAAGTAGGCCCACACTCCCTACTTTTTTTTTAAAAGCTTACTATCAATGTGTGTCGCTCATTACTAGTATTCTTGTTAACCCCTCGTGCTAAGCTAAATGCTTGTGTTATTATAAGTGGGTTCATGTCGGTAGTACAATGGGTGGGTTTCAAACCGGCAACCACATGATCGCAAATCTGACGCCCAAGCCATTAGGCTACCGCCTCTTAAACATAACTTTACCAATGACTCATATCCGCACTCATAAAACGGAATAACCCTACATTTAAAATATTCCTGCTCCATTTATACTTCCTACTAATAAATCAGTGAGCAATATAATTTGAAGACAATTACAATATTCAAACATAGACCGTTTTGCTTTTAAACAATCTAATAATTGCAACACCTAAAACGAAGCCTACACTACAAAGTTGGAGTTAACGCCTTCGTTTAAAAAGGCAGTTTTATATTTACAAGCGTAAGGCCATTTCCGGAGTAATCTTATTCCGTGGACGAGTAAGACTACGGTTCCTCACTGCCATTCCGATTGGCAACTCGTAAGACGTCAGAAAATATCTGACTTGCTCGGTAGTAGGATCTCTTGGGGGCCTTCACCCTAAGAGGACCTACCACCGAGCAAGTCAAATATTGTTTGACGTATGTTTCGCGACTCCTCACTAAACTTTATTATAACCAGTAGTCCAGTAGATACCTATAAATGTCCTATTTAAAAGTAATGAAAGTTTAACAACAACAAATAATAATTCAAAAGTAGAAAGGTAAAATTTATAAAGGACCACTATGGCAACATTACAGGAGAGAATTTCAAAATATTTTGAACTTTACTTATGTAGGTAGTATATACCAAGAATGTTATACCTATAAGATAGGTACTTGGTATATACTTATGAATTCATTTCAAGTTTCAATGAAATACTCCTCATTAAACAATAATAATTTGTAGTGATCTCTTTGATGATAGATATCTAAATATGGATATGACCGGGAGGATCGATGCAGCTGATCCCCGTACGAAACAGATTTGAACAACCTACATATAGCTATTATATATCCCGGGTCTCTGCTTCTGAACGCACCCATAATACAGTAAAACTATTCAGTGGGGCGTTTTCATAAAAAAAATATTTTTCTAAAAAGAAGGCCAAAATTGATGATGATGATGTAATATTATCATAGCACGATAAACTCAGCAATGCACCGCTGACCTAATTACGACGATAAAATGATAAATTGCTTGACTTTACATCCATGCAAAATCTATCCAAACCATGTCAAAGTCAAAAAGTCATTTATAACTTTAGAAATAGTGTTTATAATCCTGCATCCGCTAATCTTCGCAGACAGATTTAAGGCCAGATTTAAGTAAAACAATGTTCACACGTGACGCATGTGTTTCTGTAACACATGGTAAGTCTTCAAGGTTCCACGATGAGTAACCAGCTTAAGATCATTTTGGTTTGTTTTTTATTTTATTTTTTTTCATGAATAGTCTGAAGAGAACTCAATTTTACAACAACATATATTTTTTCTGCCTGATTAGCCAAGTGGTCCTGAGCGCGACTGCTACGCTAGAGGTCCTGGGTTCGATTCCCAAGTCGAGCAAAGTGTTATTGGGTTTTTCTATGAAATTCTCAGTAGCAGCTCGGAGTGAGGAATTTGTGCCCGGTTAATGGCAATAGGCTCGCCCCCTATTACATGGAACCTAAACATACCGGCGAACTGTGGGTGTACATTAATACGCCGTTGCCTAACCCTTCCGGGAATACAGGCGTGATGGTATGTATGTATGTATATGTATTTTTTCTATGTAAGTATCTACGTTTTAAAAAATATAAGGAGAAATAGCGAATATTAAAAAAGTTGTCAGCGAGTGACGATAGAGAGTTAAAGTTGCAATAGCTCTGTGTAGAAATCGTAAAACTATATACAATAACTAATGAAACTCCTCCCTTCATTGTTGTCATCCAGCCTTTGTATTTCGCGCAACTTGAATGTAAAGGTTCTAGTGCATGTACGAAAATCCAGCGATCTGTATTCACAGATTAAGTCCGTCGACTCCATCATACATTAAACTCTTGCTAGAGGTCTTGGGTTCGATTCGCAGGTCGAGTAAAGTGTTATTGGGTTTTTTACGAAATTCGATTTTTACCCAGCTCAATTGTGGCCCGCCCCCTATTTCATGGTATTCTAAACATACCAGCTGTGGGTGTATATTAGTACCTACACCTCTGCCTAACCCTTCTAAGAATACAAGCATAATTATGTTAAAAACAACGGTGTCGTAGGCGCAGCTTATCGCAACACAACCGTTAGCCCTCCGAAGCCCCGCTTACCTACTACATAATGAGGCAATTAATAATTGGTTGTCATTAAATAAGAGGATGTAATGTGCCGATGCACGTCCCTTGGGTATTAACTACACTATAAGAGATATGACTTCATTGTTACCTCAACATTTTATTAATAGGTACTATGGAATACGATGTTATGTTTTTTTTATTGATTTAGTCGGTAAACGAACAGACGACCGACTTGATGGTAAGTCGTCATTGCAGGCCATGGACACCTGCGACACCAAAGGAGTTGCTGATGCATTACTGAGCTTGAAGAGCTCCTGCGGTCTGCAGACTGCCAGAACGGCATTGACATTGGCATTTCGGATTATTCGAATGTTTCCGTTACGGTTACAGATATGAAATTATTTCGGTTTATTAGATAGTTTCAATTAAGGTTCCAGAGCTTAACATCCCTGATTTACAACATCATATCTACAAAAAGAACAGTGAAATAGCTACCAAAGAATATTTTCTTAGCAATTGTTAAAACCAAAATCAATTCAATAATAAATTCATTCGTTAAAAATCTACTAAAATCAAATCGCTCGGTCAACCTGACTACAACAACTACATTTTTACTAGTTTTTATTTTAGTCACAACAGGTCTCAGTATATATATTTATTATATTATACTGCTATATATATCTTTAGTTACCATTTCGTAACAAAAGGTATAACCCCAGCAATAAAACATAAAATATATAGGAACAAAGTTACATTTTCGGCATTGGACGCGGCATCCGAAGGAACTGGCTCTCTCGCGTAATTATCGCAACATACAACAAGGTGATTTAAGTCTCCAAGTTGAGGATGGTCGCCAGCCAGTCAGACCCCAAGAGATTTTACCACCGAGATGCAGATCTGAATAGTAAGTGAGGAATTGTATTCAAACTACGTCACTCTATCAAGATTTTCATACATAACATACTATCTCGTCTATTCCCTGAAGTTTTAGGCAGAGACGTACATACAAATGTATGTATAATATTGTACCCTCACAGTTCGCTGGCATTTAGGTCCTTTTTCGACCATTTTTCGAGCCTTCCTATTCCTTATACGAGGAATCACCATTCTTCTAACTATGTTGGGGTGGCTTCCTATGTAACTAGATTCGACTGAATATCACTATTTTAGAATATAATATCTTATAATGTATACCAAAAACTAATAAGTTATCAATTGAATATGGTACAATGGGCGGTCTTATCGCTAAAAGCGATCTCTTACAGACAACCATTGTCAACCAACTATTTTACAGTGATTGTGACTGTCTGATGGAAATCCGACCTTCGCAACCCAACTTTTGGGAAAGTATCAACATCTTATCCTTATCGCTCTACATATTATAAAACTAAGTCTTCTCGCCACGTTTGTCTGTCTGTCTGTCAGTATGAACGTGATAAACTCAAAAATTACCGAACGGATTTTCGTATGATTTTCACACGTGGACGAAGTGATTCACGAAAAGGATAGGCCATTTAACATCAAGCTATGGCTCTTAGGAACGGGGCAAAGCGGCTGAAATCGCGGCGTACGTTAGACTGATACATAAAAACAGACTTACTCGCTACATACCAAAAAATTTTAGCCTCAAATTTGGTTAACGACGAATCGGTAATGAATATCAATAAGTAGGTAACTATAAAACATTATTCCAAAACAGGCACCGCCCACGCTATCCAAATTGAGTGTGGTCAAACAGAGCTGCCCGCCAAAATGGAGGTGTTGTATCGGTGAGAGAATCAAAGGCGACCATCAATCTCTTGTCAAAGTAATAATAGTCATGAATGGTATGTTAAATTTGAGTAATTGATCTCTATCATCACAATGACGTAACAAAAAGGAAGTACATATTACCCATTTAAAGCCGGACGCAGTTATTTTTGGATTTTTATGCTAACATGTCAAAATAAGTAAATATTGACCCATATGATTGGTGGGCCGCCTGTATAGTATAGTATTAGTATAGGTTAGTTTTGGAAAAGATTGTGACGAAGAAAATAGACTAGAACGACTAACACGAATTGAGCGCAATTTGTGAATTGTTGCCTCTGTCATTCAGAAAGGCCTCAAGAAAAAAAAAACTGAAGAGGAAAGGAAGATCAGGGGTAGGTGTCTCTCAATAGCCAATAGCAGCCTTATCAGGAAAACTGGTGATTGTAAACCTTCGATAACTAAAATATATAAAAAATAATGTTGAAAAGTTGAATGTCGTGCGAATAGTGTCGGGTTGTCTGTTTTTTATGCGATAGGGGGGAAAACATGCAAACAGATCGCCTGATGGTAAGCGAGTTGTGTGTCGGGTTGTTTTATTTCCTCCAACATGGTTGAGTCGAACAGCGCTGATGCACATGTCATGTTGTGGACGGGTTGCCGTCTGTCGGGTCTGGCCAGCTTTTACATGCCATTGCAACATTTTCTGTTTTTCTTTTTACCCACGACGGAACGGAATCTGTATATGCGTTTAGGGTGAGAGGGTGTTTGTTTGTTTGTTATAAAACGAATGTTACCACTTTTCTACATAACAGTTTGACCAATTGAGACGTGGTTTACTGTAAAGGGTTCGTAATTCATCAGCGAGTGATCGTGGATAGGAACTCAAACCCAAAAAAGTTTTGTATAAAAAGTTTAAAATAAAACTCAAAATTGAAAATTTTATAATGTATGTGGAAATAACCACAACGAATTGAATTGTAAAAGGATAAAATAACTTTTTTGAAACCTCCGAGTAAATGATTCCTTACACATATTCACTTACCTACAAGAAAATCCGGCGGAGGCTGCATTTAGTTATACAAGACACATAATAGCATTTCTATACATACATACATAAAGTCACGCCTTTTTCCCGTAGGCAGAGACCACAGACTTCCACTTGATACGATTCTGACATACGTCTTTAGCTTCATCCACACTCATCAATCTTTTCATACATGAACGTCGGTTTAGGGTACTCTTGACCAAGCCATGGCCATGGCATTTCTATAATACATTTTTAATGAAATTCGCATTCAATGAAATGAACGCATTTTCTTGTAAGTAGTTATTTGGAAGGCAATAATTACTTTTACTATTATGATCTTTCAAATGCAACCTTCGCTTAATATTATCGAATTCGGTCAAACTTGGACATTAATTTTCAATATCCACACATCGTGTTATCACAATATTCTACCAGTGAAGAATGTAACACCATTTATTTTCAGTGTCTATGGGTGTTTCTTCCCGGATTCTTCTCCATAGGATCAACATCTTTTGAAATCTTTATCTTTTGGTGCAACTAGTATCATAAGGTTTCATAAACGCTTGTAAAAGCTTCATTGAGATAAAAACATTTGGAATTTGCTCTTTAAAAGTCCATGATACTTACTGCACAAATCTCATATTATTAGAAAATAATTACAAACAGAAGAAAAACATAGCAGTTCAGTGGCCATATACCATTAGGCTACACAACATTACAGAGGTAATATTAATATACTTAGAATATTTCGTACACGGATGGGTGGTCTTATTTGTAAGCGATCGTACACTCGCAAATAAATTCAACTTCACCATAATTTTATTTTTATAGGATAGGTAATTTGTATTTTACATATCAAATGTATGTAAAGAGGTCGTTAAATAACTTATGTCAAACAAACGTTTGTATTACCTAATATATTTACAAATAATAAATATTGGTAAAATTTATAAGCACAAGCGAATTATTCTATTAGAATCGTTGTATTAATATAGTCAGTAAACTTTTAGTGACTCTAGGTCAATGTTGGTTTATAACTTTTTCTTTAAAAGGCTAATTAATCGCTTTCATAGTCTAGGGGTATGCTAGACAACCTGGGTATGATTCTTAGGTCATGCGTATCATCTGCAACACCAGAGAAGTTGCTGATGCGTTGACGCACCATTTGAAGAACTCTCTAGTGCATTGGGAAAAAAATCCACACTTTAGAAGTGCGCGGGAGAAATGGAGACCCAGATCTCTGAACGTTAAAATGCTGGCGCCATCTAGTGCCATTTAAAACCTTGACCTGTAAATACACTTTACAAAATATATACCGGTATTTACAGTAGTCAATCATCATTTATAACTTCTGTTATAAATTACGCATACAGTTCGCAGATACTCTTTTTGCTGAAGCTTTATGCATTTTCGTGACTCATCGTTATTTGCATGTTAGAGTTCTATTGTAAATGGACATGGCATTTTATTACATCTATTAAAATCGTGCGGATTAGTATTTTGTATTTATAGCGACTATGTTGTGATTTTTATCGCTGTTTTATTGTTTTTGACTTACTTGTGTTACATATTATGCCGTCAGTATTCTCTGACAGGTAAGCTAGGCACTGGTGAAGCTTTAGGTCTAATGTTACGGGAGGGATGTGCCTAATGTTGTTAGCTGGACAAAAAGCAAAACTGTCTAACATTAACAGTGTTATTGGGTTTTTGCTGTCCTGGTAATCGAACGTAGAATTTTACAGCAACTTGAGCCAGTTAATGCGCTGAAGTGTCATAAAAAAACAAATGCATTCTTTCTTCCTCACATTTCTGCTGTATCAGTTTAAATTTTATTTACGAACCCAGAATATGCAAAACAGTGATGCCAGGTATTTGTAGGTAATACCTCTATACCTATATTTTTTCTGCGACACCATAGCTAAGACAGTTCGTTCAGGCACCAAGATAACTCCATTGTCGGGAGGACACGGCGCTGCACACGCTGGTGGAGTGTGCCGCTTGGGAGGAGCCGCGCCGTGCCCTCGTCGCTGCGGTGGGAGACGACCTGTCGCTGCCGGCCGTCGTTCGATCTATGGTCGGCAGCGCGGCGTCTTGGGATGCAGTGATCGCCTTCTGCGAAACAGTCATCTCGCAGAAGGAAGCTGCGGAACGGGAGAGGGAGTGCGTGAGCACTAACCCGATCCGCAGCCGGCGCACCGGACGTCGGCGGAGGGCCGACAATGCCCTCTTCCGGGATCCATAAATGGGTCCGGGGGTGGCGGACGCGGGGACGTCCGCCATGCCCCCCTTATAGGACCCGAGGCGGTGGTGCGTAGTGTTTCACGCGCGCCCCTCTAAGGCGATGGGAGGGAGTCCAACGCCTCACTCCCCCCCTACACAATCTGCAGACGGGGCCCGCTGCGGCGGGCCGGCACCAGTCGGGGGCCGCGGACGAATTCTCTGTTTCCCGTAGCCCCCGACGCAAACGTGCAGGAAGGAACACCGTGTGGTTTTTAGTCGGTAGGTCACCCACTCTGGGTGGAGTCCGACACGCCCCGCCGCCTCCCCGGGTGGCGGAAGTCCATGAGGATTTTCCACACGCAAAAAAAAAAAAGGCACCAAGATAACTAGCTGAAGGATACCAATAAACTATTTAGGTACAATTATGCATATAGCCGCAAACGATCTAGGTATATAGTTATGTCCCCATAGTTCACCCGACTGACTTCCACTTCAGCGTGCTTATTCTTCGCGCAATGTCGGTGACTTTTGTTTTTTGGCGAATGACTTCGTTGCGAATTCTATCCACCAAAGAAACTCCAAGCATTGGCCATGTCTGAAGACGGACAGATGACCGATGGAGCACGTGTTAGAGAAGGACACTGCGTTTGGGCAAGCGTCGGTCCATCGTGTTGCAGGGCGTTCCACACTATGACGCCCTGCAACACGATGGACCGATAATTTGAAGGTGGCAGCGGATAGATGCGAGCTGGCGAAGATCGGGATGGTTGGCGCTCCTTTGGGGGAGGCCTACGTTCAGCAGTGGACGGCAATAGGCTGATATGATGACGACGACGCTATAGAGGGTGAAATGAGTTTATTTTCAGGCATAGACTGATACTGAGAATATTAGACTTATAAATCGGATTTCTACCACTTTCTAGCACATTTTGAACCACTGATTTAAGTAAGTGTGACTAGTTTTGTACCTGATCGGGAATGCATATCACCATGATACAAAATTAATGGTTACCCTTTATGTAAATTTAAGTCATTTAATGAATAGCGGGCCATCATAGAAGTACTCGAGTGCCCGATTAGTTGGCGCCAGTAAACCAAACTGTAGGCCTATAATTTTGAATAATGACCTAATTTATCTGGTCGCAACGGTGGATTTTTTGGGTACCAGATTCTAGGAGTTTTAAGATGGAGATGTTTATAGGTTCAATTTTTATTCATTGAATGAAAATACCGTTTCTGATCGGCACAAAATTTTATCCTTGGAATCAAAGCAATGATTTAAGTATCTGGGAATTTTGTAATTAAACTAATTTGGAACATGTTGAAATAAAATAAATGAATAATATGACAAAGATTTTAGTATTGGATTTGTTTCAGCTACAAATGTTCAAAGGTCCCATATGTCCAATGGAATCCTTTAGATCGGGCCGATATGCTAATTATTATTTAATTCCATTTTTAGTTGTGACGAACTACTTGACATACTCATATCAAATCTATATATATAAAAGAAAGTCGTGTTAGTTACACTATTTATAACTTAAGAACGGCTGAACCGATTTCGCTGAAAATTGGTGGAGAGGTAGCTTAGAACCAGGAGACGGACATAGGATACTTTTTATCCCGTTCCCGTGGGATGTGCTGACAGACCGAATTCCCCGGGGGCGAAGCCGCGGGCAGAAGCTAGTAAATAATAATAATTTAAAAAACAACGACATATTCCATTTGTAGTTGTAACAAACTAAATATCAAATAAAAATAATGCATTTCATTTACGTAACGACTCACGAGATATATTTATAAAATACTAAAGATACTTGAATAATATAGTCAAACAAGCTAAGAGATCGAGTTCCAAACATCGAGAGATCAAGAACGAATGTTAAGACGTTGGAAGAAAGATCTTGGAACTAAATAGGAGTTAGGCAGAACACTGCATACACACGGAGTGACAATAGCAGTAGGGCAAAGATTGAATGGGGATGCAGCCAGGGGGATGTCAGCATTGCGCGTCTAGCAGCCTGCGAGATGGGTTGACGACATAATTCTAGTAGGTGGGTGAACTTGGATGAGAGTAGCATTATCAAGTAATTTATCATTACAGAAATGCCTTTATAAATTTTATTATTTAATTGCAGCTTCATCTATACATATACTTTATTGCAAATCATGACTCAGATGTTCGTATGCAACTGAAAAACTGCGTCACGCAACTTACAAAGCTATGTAATGAAAAAATTTCATGCTCCAATATAAATCGAAGAAGAAATAAATTAAGTACACAAATTATGAGTGTTCAAAGTAAAGCAACAAACATTTTGGTAAAGACAACACTAATAGCGTAACGGAAGCACCACGGATCTAAGTGGTTGGGCAAACGTGCGCGTGCGCGCATTGTATGGTCGATGATAAAGCTCGCAATTTTAGTTGTCAGTCGGGAGCGTGCCGTGGATCGAGACGGTCCTCCCTTTTCGGTCGGCGCGGGAAGCCGTGCGCGTTTATCATCCATCCGGTCGTATCATCATCTACAAACGAACCACTCTTGAACATCGAACAGTATTCTGGTTGCCCTCCATAGAGGAATCCAGTGGCATGGTAATTTGTGATAATAATTCCATCAGGATAATGTTGATTTAATTTTGTTACGGACGGATCCTGGGTGTTTGCCGCCTATTGTCTCTTGAATAGAGCTAGAGATTGGTATTGTATTACGTAATGTGTATTAAAAAACATTTTATTATTTACATCTCATCTATTACTCATATAAATTAATTTTTGAAAATTTCTTACTATGTAAACACAACATAACACTTCTGAGACGTTATGGATTCTGTAGAATTTCCACTTTTTTCCAGACAAAACTTTAAAATGTAAATTTAAAATAATCTAAAAGCTCGCTTCTTTGCAAGCAGCGATAACAACTTATAAGTAAGCTACATTGATTTTCGCAGTTACAATATAATTTACCATTACAAATGGCATGATGCCTACATCCTCAGTTAATAGGGCCAGGGTTAAACGTTGGTCAGCGATGAGTCCCTTATCAGAGTAGGAACCGGCCGAAGGCTAGCCGATTTGCGCAATCGGCGGGACCATATCACGTCCGACGCTAAATTCACTTGTGTGGGAATATTGCTCTCCATTTAATTGTCATATTTATTTGCTACGGCATCTCTTTCGTTCAAAGTACAGTTTTCGATAAGTTTACGTCTATTCTGTTATGAGCCATCAATAGTGATTTTGAACTTACAATATTTTTCTTTCTTTAAAACAGTTTCGTAACTGTATTTTTCCCACTGATATTGTCCAGTTTTGTAAACTTTTCTACATCTAACTTCAACTTATTAAAAAACTTATTTTAAAATTTTAGCCCCGCAAGAACTTTCAATCCAAATCAGACACCGATTTACTGAGATTAACTCCTTTCTTTTCAGTAAAAGAATATAATAATATTGTGTATCTGTTGTGATTACGTTAATTTGGTTCTTAAAACTCTCTATCTACTCTCAAAGAACACGTACTTTGAGAGTTATTTCTTCATACCATCACGCCTGTATTCCCCGAAGGGTTAGGCAGAGGCGTACTAATGTACACCCACAGTTCGCCGATATGTTTACGGTCCCATGTAATAGGGGGCGAGCCTATTGCCATTAACCGGGCAGAAATTCCTAACTCCGAGCTGTTACTGGGAATTTCATAGAAAAACCCAATAACACTTTGCTCGACCTGGGAAACGAACCCAGGACCTCTAGCGTAGCAGTCGCGCTCAAGACCACTTGGCTAATGAGGCAGTTATCTCTTCAGTCTTTTCTTTTTATGGTAAATTGTTTATACTAGTACATATACCTATATCATAATTAGAGTAAAGGAAACTTTTCCGAAAAGTTTCCAATTAAATATTCCTATACCATATGTATTAATATAATAAAATTATGACAGTACAGTGTTGTACCTGGCTGTCTGTATAATATTAGAAGATATTTAGATGAAAAAATAATATTAGGGCGTCTATACAAGCACATTTTGTTTGTCTATCTGTCTGGGTGCTGTCATATCACGCAAGGTTTACTGCGCGAAATTGGATGCGGTTTTCATTGCTTGGAGGTTTAGCTTAAAATCTGGTACATGCTTGATACGCCGCGTACCGCGTAGAAGCCGAGTATCCTTTCGGAACGCGAGTGAAATCACGGACAACAGCTAGTTCTACACAACACAGAAGAAGGTATATAGTAGATAGAAAAAATATTAGTATTAGAAATGTATAGTCTAATGTGGGATTTTAATTCTTTCACGTGTTGCAATGTCTATGTAAATTAACACCTCAATCCCACATATAAACTTGTATGATTCAGCTGTTTCGCCGTGATGATTGTAATTTGCATAACATCTCAGTTAGGTTCCAGGACTAGTCGGCATTGGCCCTACATTCAACAGCTAATTCTCCATTGTATTCGCGATTTTACAACCCGTCGTTATGAATTACAACAGCACTTATCTGTCACTTGGAATGGTACTGTCGCCAGTGATAAAACGTTACGAGTTTGGCGCTTACATGTTATGCCATCATCGATTTTGTTAATTCATTATGTTGTCGATAGACTACATATGAACATACATTCAAAATAAGACCAAAAATAAAGTAATTTAAGGACATTTTTCTCATGCATCGAAAGCGTTATGCAATGGTTTTTCTAAATTGACCTTTTATGAAAATCTGACTAGAGTTTGCCGAGCCTAGGCCAAATTCAGGGCTGGGTAGGTGAGAATATCTAGCTTTGAAGTGTAAGCTTAGTCCAGAATTATTAACAATTTGTTTTTTTGTTGTTTACTTAGCATCCAATTCCAATTTTAGTTGATGCCGTTACTTATTAAATGATTAGGTAGTAAATTGAACCATTTTTATACCAATGCTATGAGCTACAGTGGCGATCACGACAGAAAAGTTAAATTTTAGTTTGCTTTTCTTCCTAAGGTCAAAATCTCTCGTGACGTCTCAATGCTTTTCAATAAGTGTAACCTACATTTGCACAATAAATGGTTTCTTCATGAGAATTGTCTGCACAGCTGCGCTGCAAGTTGCTTTGACACAGTTTTGAACATATGTCTTCGTTGGTTTTGTTTGGTTTTTGAATATTTTATTATAAGGAGCGTATTTGTCGCATTAGCTGGCCAGATTTTGTGATATACAATATTGTTCTGATTTTACTGTGTATCAATTCTGTCGCTGTGGGCTTATACGGGGAAAGGTGATGTCATGATCATTATTTTTCGAAGTCATTATAAAGTAGTGTGTTATTGTAGTAGTAGTTAGTATACTGATTGGAAATTTTGGTTGGACTGATAAATTCATCGGTTATTTGCTAATGCTTATTGAAATCATTTGAGCTCAGTTGCCAAGTTAGGAATATTGAAATTTAAAACTCTTATTAGAAATTGTGGTCAGCGCTATGATTGTATTAGTTTCAAATTGATTTGCAACATTGATTTGAAGAAAAAAATTTTGAATTATTGAAAGAAATTTCACTAAATTAAAGAATTTAATCTCTGAAAGAGTTTTAAGATTTAAATTACATTATGAATATTCGTAAAAAATCGTATGCCAAATTTCCATAAATTGAAATCCACTTGCATAAGTTAATAGCTGTTGTTTTTTCCAATTAGCCATAAATAGGCTGTAAATAATAAAACATCTACTAGGCAAAGGTTTACTTATAGGTACATCCATAGTTCGCCGGTACATAAAATAGCAATATTTTAATATCAAGAACAGAAATCCTAACCCCTGTATTTCTCGTTTCGTATTATTCCACAATGTTAAAACCTGCAATTTCTTAGTTGAGAGCTACAATCAACAACTGCAACATTATTGTCCGTTTGTTACAATTATTTATTTGTTCCAATTCAATCTGTGTTTATTGTTATTTTTGTTCTACTTTTCTTTTCAATTTTTCAAGAAACTGGCTGAGATTTATTTATCCGTTCTGTATCGTGAAGCATAACTTGACCCATTTTCATGTAATTTATTAGCCGCAAAGTGCAGGAAGTTTTTTTGCAATGATTTAGATTTTCGTAACTTTTCTGTAATAAAAGATGTATGAAAATACCACGATCTTTATATTTCGCAAAGTTTGTTTACAGATTCCAGTTTTAAATTGTTTAATTAAAGTTCTTTCTTTCTTCTACACAGAATTAATTACATATCTATTCCTGAAAGTGGTGGTAGAGAATTATATATGCAGCTCTTCGCCTCTTAGGACCAAAAGTTTCCTCGAGTGGTTTCGCAAGTATGCTTTTGCCCTTAGAGTCAATTAAGCTCTATATAGATAACGAACAGTATTTGAACTGGGGCGTGGCTAACAATCTGTCGTCCAATCATTATTTGTCATGATGCATCTTACTACACTAGAATTTTATTATTGATGTATATTTATTTATTTGTTAGTAATTAGGGCATTATATGTTTAGTTAGGGGTTTCTTCAAAACTTGTGTAAAATTGTTCGTAATTCGTATATTCACACGTCTTTTAGAATTCTGTAAAGGCCGCAATGCCTGACGGCTTTCTTATGGGGTTTTTCTTGGTCGTTAAAACAAAAAGTTTTTAATACTCATAAAATGCAACTGCAGGATTTCTAGTTCTACCACCCCGTTTACTGAAGACGAGTACCTCTTAACAAGAATATTTTATTTAGGTATCCTCTATTAGCTGAAGATTACATAACGCTAGGCGATGTTTTCTTTTTTTCTCTAATTTTATCATCATAAATATCATATTGACAGCTCATTTATTCTCATCTTGACTGCTCGAAAGCTATCTCCATTTCGCAAGTGCATCACTAAGTGGCTCTTTGATCGTCCTGAAACATACACCGGCGCCTGCGCTTCCTAGTTGACGTATAAATGGCCTCCTTATGATCGAAATAGGATGATTTGTAGTGGAGCCATTGCTTACAGGTTACACGCTGTTAGAGATATGGAGGTTGGATTGGTGTTGAAATGAGGTGCTGAGATATTATTTGAGTTTATTTTAATTTCTTATAGATGTTATTGCTTCGGTTGGTAGATGTATTCCCATTTAGCCAAATGATCAAGAAAAATTGTATTTTACGGCATCTTATGTATGTACTTGTGTAGTAATTTGCAACTATGTTGAGTAGAAATTTACTTTAAATCATAAATCGGATTAGTGTTGAGGTAATCCTGAAACGTGTTTCTTTACACCAATATCTGGTCTCGTTCCACTTCTAAATATAGAACGAATGGTCGCATCATAACATAATCTTATAATCGATACTGAACAAGCCGTTCAAGTGAATCCGTACAATTTAATCTCTACAAAACTTAAGTGAGCCTATTTCACGCATTATATTGTTTTTGTTGCCAAGCAGTTGTCGTAATGTCCTTTCTACATATTTTCAAGAACTGTTTTATAAAAAAAATGTTATAGAACGTTATAGTTAGAGTCAGGACCAAAGGACCATTTAAATACATTAGTAATTGGTCTTTTGATAAGTGTGTTGATGAGTTAGGTTAAGTAGATTTCAGTCAAAACAAATCTACTGAAATTAAGTCGATTAATCCAAGTCATGAAAAAATTAAGAACAGTATTTTCTTTTTGAAACGTGTAATATCTATAATTATTTGATTTTAGTCCAAAGTGTATGTTTCTATGGTGACCTATAGATCGATATCCTTTATATCTATATAAAGGAAAATATATCACAAAAACATAGAATTCTTTGAAAAAAAAAATGTAATTTTGTTCTTTGGAAAAGTTTGTCGCCGCCTCTAAAAAGCGCAATAGAAAGGTTCTCGTCAGGTGCTTTAACTTTAACTCGTTAAGAAGAGGAAGTAGATAAAAAAATATCATCTTTATAATAATTTTCCATAGAGAATCTAACGAGTTCCTTTTCCATATCAACATCCATTTTTCCAATAAAATGATAATGTCGCTTATTACAAAATCAGTTATGTTTAAGTACACTTTGTTTAAGTACAATAATTAATATCAAATATCGTGTTAAACTGCAATAAATTACTTTTTACAATTCTACTAATGAATAACTATAAAGAAATGGCCTTGACCCAATTGGTTATCGCCATTGTCAGTTTTGTGGTGCTGGCTTGCATGAATGACCTGTGACCCCCAGATATTGGCCAAAAGAAATCGTATTTTTAAACAAGAATCTCTTATGCATCTTAAAATAGAATTCAGTTTTGCATTGTTTCCGAGGTTTTGTTTATGACATTTGTTTTGTTTTTCTGATAATAGTGATGCGGATTTGATAAATATTGCCGTTCTTCAAAAGTGTTGCGTAATAATTTTATGATTAAAATTAATTTTGTAATGGAAATATATTTTAAAATTCGTTTCGTAAATGCGAAATCAGATTTTTCGTTTAAATTCGTTTTGAATTGTGTGAATTATGTAGTTAATTCATTTAAAATGATTCAGTGTATTTTGATAGTTTATGAAATCTACAGAATCTTTTATAAGTACATTGTGATGTACCTACTAAATACTCGATAACAAATAAATAACGATAATACGAAAAAGGAACAGTTTCTCTTTCGTATATCGGTTCCTCTTGCACGTTTATGCAGGTCAAAGCCAAATAACTACAATACTCACTGTAGGAATTCAAACACCTTAAATTAATTAGTCCACACGGTCTAATTAAGATTAGTGTCACGCATTCCTGTCCTAATAGTGTTGCGCCGACAGTCACAGTGTTTACCTGAACGATCAATCAACATGATTGATCCTCGACGCGTTTAAACTTTTATTTTGCAACATAATGAGGTTACTCTTATCGAGTTTGTGTTAGTTTTTGTGAGGTGCTAGTGTTGTCCTTTAAGGTTGGTTACGTTATGTTGATTTATCAATTTTATTTTAATTTTGTCTAGTTACTGGCAGCCGAATATATTGTGAGTGCTCATCTAGGATTCTAAATTGTCATTTCATATTAAATTATTTCTTGTTTTGTGTTATTTCTTTCTGTCATGCATGATATAGTGAAGAATTAATTACACTTTTTACAAAGGTGTTATAGATAGCAGTGGACTTTTTTTCTTGGAATGCACTATTTTTCATAATAACACATGATTTTTTATAAAAATCGGTATAATTATGTAAAATTAAATATTCTTCATTGTTCATGACTTTTTTAAAGTGTTAAAACTAATGTGCAAATGTTCAAAACTTTTTTATAGTAAAAAAATAAATAAAGAATAATACAAATTTAGTCCTATGCAGTGTCATTTCGGACTTAATTTGTATTTTGATTTAAATACAACTGAAAACAACAATGTATTTTTTATCGAAACTGAAACCATGCTATTAATAATAAATTATAAGATTACAAGCTAAACTCCTGTTATTGCTTTGAAATAAAAGGTCTGTGGCTAGGTTTATGACGAAACTTAAGCACAGAAACAGTTATACAAAGCTGCATAGTGCGCTCAAAGCGAGTGATTCGATTGATCATCGATTACAGATACATCAATCACTCGACTCAATGTCAAATGTTTTGGCGCCTAGCAGTCTGCATGAAGGCGAGGTCGTTGACCCCCGGTTTATGGCTAGTCAACCAACGATCGCACTTTATTGTGAACATTCTGAATTATTTATAGTTTTGGACATGTTATGACATTATTGCTGTTAATATCAGTTTTATGACGGACGGTTACGGTACAAGCTTGATAATATTCGTGAGTTCAAACGGTGAACGTCTTAGACCGAGGTTCTAAGACAAGAATACGTAGGTAGGTACATAAAGTGCAAGGAGTCACCCTGATTTGTTAATGCAGAATCAACTTAATCCATCTTGATGGCTTATCAAGTTATCAGGACTGATTAGTTATTCATTCATGTTTAGATACAGTTATTAATTTTCCATTTTATAAAGAATAAAGTTAGTAAGAAACTTTATTTATTGATTCAAATTCAATTGATTTTTTTAAATCATTTATATAAATAGAACCGATTAGAATAAGGTTTCTTATGGAGCCTTTAAAAATGAGAGTAAAGGATACATTACAATTTATTACCGGCATTCCATAACCGACCAATAAATTATGTAATACAATCAATTAACTAAAGTTACCATTATAGTTATACGGGCAGTAATTAATTATTGTTCTCTCGAAGCTGGTATAATTAAGTATTTTAATTAATAGCTAGGTACCGGCTGGAGACCACCCTCTGGACAGAAAAATGCCGACGAATAAGTTATTACACAAATCCTTAGTTTGTTTATGATACTTAAGTATCTATTTTTTATAAAAATATTTTTTTTTTGTTTTAGTCAACGTCCGCTCTTAGGAAATAACGAACGTAGCGTAAACGTAGCGTAAAAATAATAAACATACAAATAATGAAGTGAAGTGGTGACAAATATGTGTCTCAAGTAGGAATTAACCACAAATGGCTAGGTTATTAACCGCTACGCCAGATGAGCAGTCAAAACTATCGTAATTCATAGTAAACAAAACATATTTACAGCCAACAGATTGACAAGGCTGTCTGCTCAGGGTGTGCTGGTCGGGCATTAATACATGACATCCTCCCTTGTTAAAATTAGATTTCAAATTTGAAAATTGTAATAACTATAAAGATATTGTAATCTGTTACTTTACCTAAAGAGAGAAAGAAAGAAAAAACTTTTATTAGTACTTCTCCCATAAGAAGACAAAAGTAAAATAAAAACCATAAATAAAATACGGCCATAATACAGTGCCATTCTCAACTGATACTACAGCCCCATAATTGCTGCAGCGCTGATGTTCAGAATGGCCCAAAGAAGGTATTTAGTCACAGTCCATCAAATTAACAATAGATAATTACTATTTAATACATAAATGTCATCACGCCTGTATTCTTAGAGGGGTTAGGCAGAGCCATGACGTTTAAGTTTCATATAATACGAAACGTAATTTTTGCACTTAACAATGCACAACTGATAATTTCTTAGAAAAAACTCCTAGCAAAGGACCTCTAATCTAACAAGGCTTTGGGGTACCTATATTACCTCATATCACCCATGTATCTTGTAAGGCAGAGGCGTACTTACATAAATTAGTATAATTTTAATAGTAATGTTGTTAAGTGTACCTACTTTAGCTAAGCCGAGGTTTACTAAGAATTGGGTTGGTATTGGCTTCCTTAGAACGTGACTTAAGTCTGCTTAGGAAAGGCCTTCACACTTTATTGCACCAATTAACGGATTTAGAAATGAAAACCATGTACGGATTATATTTTGGCCGTTTTTTTAGCAATAGAAAAATATATTTTGTCACCCAAAAATATAATGCTCGAAAGACCATAAATAAGTATAGGTTGCTTCAAAGGGCAATAATTTAATCGGTATGTGCTTCCCCAGATTTTAAATAAATTATTATTATATCTATCACGTATTCCTTGTGATACAGAGTACAGTATTTTCTGCTGCAACCCGAGCCTATTACACTCCAGAATCGCAGCAGATAATACTATACTCTGCAGCTAAATCTCTATAAAATGATTACATTTAGCAATATTTATTTACCGCAAAACAGACAATAAAGGCAAAGGCTTTATAAATGCTCTTCCAAATCTTTTATTTATGCCTTTCATAGTACAGCAACCAAATCAATAAACTTTATCAATATTATTGCGGACTTTAAATACCTCAATAACTTGCAAGCTTAACACTTTAAAGCTCTTACAGACTTTACTTAAACAATCTAACTGCATCGGCCGTTGGTTTGTTTGTTGCATCGGATCGTTAGAAGGCGGCGCGGGCGCAGAGGCGTGCGTTAATAACCCCTCAATTGGGGGCACTCGCTCGCCTTTAAGGAACGATTGCAAGTTATGCACGGAAGCGATTTTGTTTTTAGGTTATTGTACAAGAGAAATATCCTACTAAAATAAATTTGTCACCCAAATTGCGTTATAAAATAAATAGTACTCGATATCCCCAGTAATTGAAAAAATGACATATCCAGCATTGTTGTCTTTACCAATCACAGACTGCCGATATTCATTCCTCTACTATAATCGATTTGCTTATTATGACAACGGCCTTTATTTTTAGAAATTGATATCTATCTCTAATCCTCTAAGCTTTAGATGAAAAATGGTATATTATTATATTTTGTTTCAAATATGTGTGTTATATATCTTTTATTGCATTTATTATTCAATGTATCATCATTATCATCATAATAATTATCAGCCAAAAGAAGTCCTCCATTGAACAAAGGCTTCCACCGGACCGGTTGTATGTGTAATGTATGATGTATGTATTAAATTTATTATTATACCTAGGTAGTTAATGTTTTCTGGAGTGATTTTAAACTAACGCCTTCATTTGTTGACCGTACCTGTATCAAGTCGCTGTCGGCCATACATTGCGCCTCTCTTCACTATATTGATCTAAGCGCGTGCCGACGTTTCCTCCCGACCGGCGACCGTAGCGTGAGACGCATCATCGTTGATCATTGCGTTTGTTGACCGTACACACTATTTGGCGTGACACTTGACACTGATTGGGTGATACTGTGATTTTGAACTTTGTCAAGGACCAAAGGTGATGTACATCGTCGCTAGAGGTAGAGATGAATGAGTGGAAATGAATTTATATGTTGTGGCTAGCCTCTAATGACGAGGTAAGACTGATAGATAAAAATATCATAAAGTGTGGGTATTATTTATAATTTGTGGTCTTGGGATACGACAATATTCAAGCAGCAGAAACCGATCTAAATGGTAGTTTTTCTTTTCATTATTTATTTTCTGAGAATCATTTTTAACTTTAAAGACATTCTCTTATGAAAGTTCTACTTGGATGCTTAAAATGGTGCTTAGTTCCGCACTCATTTTTTCTATAAGGGGCTGAATCTTCTTATTCATAAATTAATTTATCAATTTTATATTATAGCGCTTGTTAACACGGTTATCGGCCGGAATTCGGTGTGACTCCATTGATATTAATGCTGATCGTAACTTACGATGCTCAAGTTCAAGTTCAAATGTTTTTATTTCAAATAAGCTTTTACAAGCGTTTATGAAACGTTGTGATTCTAGTTGCACGGTTCCAAAAGGTCGATCCTATGGAGAAGAATCCGGCAAGAAACTCCATGGACACTCTTTTAAAATAAATGAATTACAAACTTCACTGGTACAATATTGCGATAACAAGATGTGAGGACGTTGAAGGATGTCCAAGTTTGACCGAGGTCGACTATATTAAACGAAGATTCACGTTATTTGAGAATCCAATGTCATTTCTAAATAAAAAACTATGTGGTAACGCACACCATCAAAGCGACAAATAAAACTAGGTGTCTACTTAGACAAGCCACAACGTACACACATTTACAGTTTCTGTTGTGGTAAACAATACTTTCCATATGAAGACATCTCGATATGTAAATAATATGGAATCTGTTAAAGCTATGTCCATCTACTTATAAGGTTCCTACTATAGCTACTAACTGACCAACATGAAAATTAATAAGCTTATATTAGTCTCTAATAATCAACAGTTTCATTTTGCCAGGGAGGCCGCAAATGCATCCGTATCTAACAACCACACATTCTTATCGTTAACATAGTCCTTGGTTTTGTAATAGGCTTTCTTAAGAAGAACAGATTTGACGTGTCTTTTAAATTTCTTGCCAGTGAGATCGGTGACACATTTTGGGAGTTTATTATAGAAACGCACACAATTTCCTAGAAATGATTTATTTGTTTTAGTTAGTCTAAATTTAGGTACCACTATTTTATGTTTATTCCTAGTATTAAGGTTGTGAAAGTCACTATTGACACTGAACTTCTGCAGGTTTTTGCGCACATACATTATGTTTTCAAGGATGTAGAGTGACGGCATCGTAAGTATATTGATGTTCTTAAACACTTCTCTTAGGGAATCGCGAGGGCCCATATCGTAGATTGCGCGGATGGCCCTTTTCTGTAAGATAAATATGGAATCTACGTCTGCAGCTGATCCCCATATGCTGATAATATGCTATTAAGCATATTATCAAGGTGACGTGCGGTTGGTATACGTACATACATTGGTGCTAACGGTCAATTGTGATCAAGTCATGAATTGGTCTTAATAATAAGTGTACCTAATATAATAGTTTTGGGGAGGAGCTCGTGGTTAAGTAATAAACTTCACTTATTAATCGATCGGTAAGGTCTGTTCTCGGCAATAAGCTGCACTTGTCAAGCGGTAATTTATTGTCATCAATTACATTAAACTCCGCAATACTCACATCGATAGAAGAAAAACATAGTAAACATCAATCACCTATTTAAAAGAGTATCTATGGAGTTTCTTGCCGGCTCTTCTCCACAAGACCTACTATTTAGAACCATGCAAATTTATTTATTGTAACAGCTATTGCTGCAGCTGCATACTTTTGAAATTTCAAAAGTAATTGGGCTATTAAAAAAAAATAGTCATGTTAAAAAAATGCCAGTCAGCCGTATCTGTTTAGACTGGGAACCGACTCCAACATATTTCGGAAAGAAAACTATGCAAGATAAAAATTACTTAATATAACGGGAAGACAAAGACTGGTGAAACGCAGAAATTACATGATCGTGTACCTATGTGAAAATACACAATGGGATTTGTGTGTGGTCTAACTGAGGATATACAATGCAACGAATCGTCTGTAGATAATTTATGAACTAACACGGACATGATATTGACTAATATGTAAGGGAATGAATTTAGTTAGTGTTTAATAATTTAAATTACTTTTTAAACAAGATATTCAGTGTCATGGAGATTGATGTTGAATTTTTTATATCGCTAACAGAACAGGGGTAGGTTTTCTAATTACACAAATCATTCTTTCTTCAATTTGACAGATGCGTTAACCGCTGATTTATTTAGCTGACTGTATTCCACAACTTAAGACTATACTTAAAATTATTAGAAAACACATATTCTGTCAAGATGGTTGTTATGTAAGCAGGTTCTGCTTAGTGAAACCTACCAAGTAACATACACAATCACACAATATGTCAAGTTGAATATATTTAAATCACACGGTGAGAGTTCATTTGCGAGTATTCAGGATGCGATGAAAGGAGCAATGTTTACTTAGGATGCGATTGATTTGATGGAGCCGTATGTAGGCCAACATCTAACGGTACACGTCAAGAATCGGTAAATCACGGTCATTTCAAGCCAACAGTAATTTGGTATGGGTTTAATTGAAATTGTTCGTAATTAGATGCTAGAATAGTGGTTGTTATTGGTAATGATGTGTGTATAATTACGATGATGATGAGGATGGCATAAAATAAATGTCTATAAGTTCGAATAAAAAGTAATTTTATGAATTTAGGTTTAGACCTCATTGGTAAATTAATCAGTAGTTGCGTAGTAATTAACGATTTTTTTTAAATGTATGAGTAATTAACACACTACACTCTCTACAATATTTTTAAAAAAGCAACGAATTTTTCAACGTTCCTTTAACGTTCAACGTTTATGAAATGTTTCACAGGACCATTTCTATTTTAGCTAGCATTAAAATTTGGTCTTTAGGGCTCGGTTCTGTTTATTTCATATTTTTCAAAAAAAAAAAATAGCTTACCGTTTGTCTAATAGATTGAATATTAGAAATCATCCACATGTCACGTAAGAATTGTCACATTAAATATTAGTATGATATCCAGTGCGTGGCCGGCGATTGTCCATGTAGTAAGCAAGGAAGACGGTGTCGTGGGCGGCGGCATTCACACCGGGTGAGTCATGCCATTGATGACCGCCCAACTTTGACTCGTTCCTGTTCAGTGTACTACAGTTCAAATTGCATAAAAGAAAATCTAAGAACAGCAATCTTTTTGCAGGTATATTTAAAAATCAAAGCGAATTACGAATGCAGAAATGAAATTGTCTGTTGGTCGTAAAGATTTCAAAAAGTTCGCAAAGTTAAGATAGAGAACGGGCTGGATACTTCTTCTGTACTTGGAATACGTCGAATTGGGGGTAGAAGGAATATAATTGAAGTTGAAGTTAACAATTTCAAAATTCATGAATACGTTAACTACGGTATAAGAGCTAATTCGATTGTAAAGAAACTTTGTAGGTTAATACATCCTTATAACTCTAACGGAAATAAACCGTTCGTTACATAGAGTAGTAATTTATATACTGAGTAATTATGGATGTACAATATTATTATAATTTATTATATAATACTCGGCTATAACACGAAAATGTCGAAAACAAACGCTAGTGTTTTATTTTGGAACAAAATAATTTAAGTAGACCTAATACTTAAATTCAACGACAGTTCAGCGTTACAATTATTTAGCACACGACAAATGTAAGGTTGTTGCTTTTAATAACAAGTGACGTCATTTCTAGAACAATGCCGATGAAGAATTTTTACTAATTATAGCGACAGATCGTGATTGCGATGCGTGCGCGGTCGTCGGCCCGCGTTATCATTTCGGCACAAATTACTTGATCCCGCCGCGATCCTCACGCCCTCTATGTGATGTGTCTCTTTCGTTACGTGTTTGTCTTCTCGTGGCCATTTCTTTTCTAGCTTTATAGCTTCTGCTATGCTCCATTTCTAATTTTCATCTGTATTTACAAACATAATTTCACGCACTAAATTTCGAACCAACTTTGCTTCATTATGACATGGAGGAGGAAGAAAAATCAAAATTAGTATGTACAGTAAATAATAAATTAATTTTATTAATATTTATTTAAAAAAAAAGCTTACTAGCAATGTGGGTCGCACATTACTAGTATTTTTGTTAACCTGTCGTGCTAAGCTAAATGTTTGTGTTACGAATGGGTACACGTCGGTAGTACAAAATGGGTGGGTTTCAAATTGGCAAACACGTGATCGCAAGTCCAAGGCCCTAGCTATTTTTTTTTTTTATAATTGGCCCTAGCTAGTAGGTGACCGCCGCTTAAAAAAATTAATAGGAACCAAGTCATAAATGGAGGATAGGTGTTGTCTCGACTCCAAATGATTGGGAATCGGAGAGGGAGGATGATGGGGACATTACTACAAACCTCACTTTAGGAATGGAAACGACCGAGAGAATTTTACTATTTGAATAGACTTCGAGTAGGTAACGTATTTATATCAACTGATAACTGAGAAAAACTAAGCTAAAACGCAATTCAGAGTTCAATTGTTTATGTTACTGTAAATATTATTGAAAAAATTTCGGTACTTTTCTAAACTGCCTCATTAGCCAAGTAGGTAGTCCTGAGCGCGACTGCTACGCTAGAGGTCCTGGGTTCGATTCCCAGGTCGTGCAGTGTTATTGGGTTTTTCTATGAAATTCCCAGTAGCAGCTCGGAGTTAGGAATTTGTGCCCTTGGTTAGTGGCAATAGGCTCGCCCCCTATTACATGGGACCTAAACATACCGGCGAACTGTGGGTGTACATTAGTACGCCTCTGCCTAACCCTTCGGGGAATACAGGCGTGATGGTATGTATGTATGTACTTTTCTAAATTGCTTCTTTTGACTACATTACGTACCTATGTGATAAAGTTAACCTACTTAGTCAATGAAATTGTTTTTAAATATTATTTTATCGATATCAAATTCCCTTCATTCTTTGTGAAATGTATATTTATCGTGAAGGTTAAATAAACATAAAAAACATACATTTTTCCTTCTAAATCCTACTAATATTATAAATACGAAAGTTTTTGAGGATGGATGGATGTTTGTTACTATTTCACGCTAAAACGGCTGAACAGGTCTGCATAAAATTTGGCACAAAGATAGATTATAGTCTGGAATAACACATGGGCTACTTTTTATCTAGGTCGGACCCAATTCTGAAGTCCACGTAGACGAAGTCGCGGGCAGAAGCTAGTCTATTATAAATGATGCTACCGAAGTCATAGGATGTACAAATCACACGCAAATACACAAAATATAGACATATAGATAAGAAAGACAAACACAAAAGACACACAACTCACAAAAAGTCACCACAGAGCCCCTCAACTTAAATGTAGGTATTCCAAGCATAATAATATACTTACCTATATTACTTACTACACATTACAACTACGTACTTAAGAACTTGTCTCTTTATAATCGTACGATTATGCCTGATGTATCCTGAGCCCAAAGCAATGTTAAGTTTAAAGTTCACATTAACTTGTGTTCTCGGTTTGTTACTTTTCTGGTAATAAACTATTTGTATCCATTACGTATATATATTTACTGTGTTACATAGAAATAAATTATTTATTATGCGCCATAGGATATCACTGTCGACTTATTGTAGCGTTCCAGCGTGAACTAAATTTGAAATGTGTATGAATTGAAGGCAAAAAAGGGGAAATTTAAAGCGGCGGTAGCCATAAGGCTAGGGCGTCGGACTTGCGATCATGTGGTTACCGGTACGAATCCCACCCATTGCTCTACCGACGTGAACCCCACACAAGCATTAAGCTTAGCATGATGGGTTAAGAAGAATGTGCGAGAAGAAAAGCCGAAACAAACTCAGAGAATCATGGTCTCTTTTAAGGTCCAGACAGCAGTAGTAGTATTATAAGATATCCGTATGTGTGTTACGATGTAGGGCAATATCTGAACAGGTCTTTTGAAGAAAGAGCTTTAACAGCCTTGAGTTGACTTGTTCTAACGGACAGCACGCATGCACCAGTCATTGTGCAGTTCAACCATTATTTAAGTGTTGCTTCTGCTGGTGTCCATGGCGGTGTTGACCACCGATAAAAAAAAATGTATCATACACAGCGCAGAGACAGTGTTTTTTATACATAATTTCTCATACACTGAATTACATTTGAAACATTTTATATCAGTAAGCTTTGAGATAGCATTTAGAAACAATCTAAAAATGATTTTGGCACTGACATCAGAATGTGCTTTTTATTGTGTAAACACTTAATATTATCCATGCATTCGTAGATAAGAGTGCTCACCGCGTAATCTTTGTCCCAATTAATGTTTGTTTATTGAGATTTTATAAGGTTACTGTATTGACGGATCGGCACTACTGTACTTTTTATAATGAGTTACATAATAGTTTATTTTTAAATGTATCTTGTTAATAATGTAGCGATATCTTATCCGGTGTTAGGAGTTATCTCTTTCTTCTGATTAGTATGACGTGCCGATAGAGTAACATTTTTTTCGCTAAGAATGTATTGAGATAACACATCATTCATTCACAAAGTTTTAAATGTTCTTTCGCAACCAGTTACACAAAGTTTATATTGTGTTGAATTATTATTTTCAGTATTAAACCATGACAATCATACAGGTCGGCAAGACCAAAATCATTTAGCTTGTTAAAGAGTGTGCTATTCTCGGAGTCTCTTTAAAATTTCGACCAAACTCATAGCTTCATGTTTAAAATTTAAACGGTATTTAATAAGGATATCAATTTGGCCTGGTTAAAATTACCTAAGATCTCATGATATCTCTGAGATAACATTTATAAAAGTTGCTGAAACGCAGATAAATAAATAAAAAATAAAAATTTATTTATTGTCACCAGTTAATACATTCATCTTAGACTAATCTAACCTAATATGCATCGTATTAATGTATTGCACAAAAGGTACTGCCATTGATTCCCAAACTAAGCTCTAGCTTGTATTTTGGGAAACAGTGTTCAGCCGCAGGTTTAGATTATAAACGAAAAGTTAGGTAACTCTATTATTTTAAGAAAAATAAGTTTAACATGTGGCAAGGGTTTAAGGTTGATGTTTATGTTTATATTTTCCTATTCCAGGGTGATGGTTCCAAGATGACAATGTGGCGGCTCGTGGCGGCGGTGGGTGTGCTGTGTGCGTGCGCACATGTCGCCGCGGCCGAGCCGCGCGCGCCGCAGAGCACGCGCTCGCCGCGTCTCTGGCCCAGAGCGCCGCGCACGCTCTCCGAGCGCAAACCTAACCAGTTCGTAGGGTGAGTAACAACAAGAAGACTATGGTTTTGAGGACTTCCCTCAAAGACAACCACTTGAAGCATTCAAGTCAATGATTAATTTTATAGGTAAACAATTTTCGAAATCCTGGTGCAATAATGCAATGCACTGTACTACTGATCTACTGCTATCGCGCAATCTATGCCGTGACCTAGGTGTTGCTAGTTAGTTGATAATCAGAATTTTTGTATAAATGTTAAAAACAATTGCCGACAACCTCGATTCATATGTAGTTTGTCCGTATCGTATTTAGTTCTTTAGAAATCGTAACGGAGTGGATAAAATATAGTAGCTCAGCTACCTAAACTTTACAACCATAGAGTTACGCCCGAAGGACCAAGAGTGGTCCGCCTACAGAACCTGAAGACCAACGAATCTCCATGCAATATTGTACTAGTACCCAAATAACACAAAGGTGTCAAAGTAAAAGGCTGTGATGTAAATACATTTTGATCGGCGGTGCATCGCTCCTTGGAAGCGTACGTGTGGTGCATACGACCGACAGGCTGATACAAATCTCGGCAGTTCACACCGTACGGTTTTATAATCGTATGCACTATTGCTATCTTTAAGCTTTACACGTTTTACATACATTGTGTGCAACTACTAAGTCGGTCTACTAGTAGGTACTATGGTAGTCTGGCCATCGGTACCGACTGTGATTAAGAACATATTTACAGCCGCAACGACTTGTTTGCAGTTAGAAAATTTACTTACGGATCTAAGCTTAAGTATTTAAGTGTTGGTAAAGGGTTTTTTATGTAAAACTACTTAAATTGGTTACAACTTAACTTATTTAAATAGGACCGTAGTTTTGTAAAAAAATACATAATCACGTACTTTCCCGCGTAATATAATACGTTCTAGCTGCCGCTCGAGGTTTCGCAGCCTAAAAGCATGTAAGAGTAACTGTCGCATTTATGTTAATGATATAAATACAATTTTTCAGCTCCTTGGATTCTCGACTGGCGAACTTTTTTATACAGTTTTTATACAGATCAGTTTGATGCCCATATTTTATTTCAATTAGACCATTAAAAAATGTACTTTTTAAATGTCAAAACTAGTTGCCTGGCCTGTATATGGCTGTAATGTGTTTGGCTATCTATTCTGGTCGACTTCAAATTAAATCCAAATGACGTGTTATCAAATAAATCATCTCTTCATGAGTTTATTAGAGGAATATCAATATAATACAGGTCAAAGATAAGAAGCCGATTATAATTTAATTCATATTCATCATCTTTATAAGTGTGATATTAAAACTTTATAAGTAGATATCTCTGTTTTACAATTTGTTGAGCGCAGTAATATGATACATGATGTGTAGTACTTTTACCGTGGGCGGCGGCGCGTAGGTGATTTTCACGCTTATAATTTCGGGAGTCGAGCAGAGGGCAATAGCGGAACCGACAGCGAGTTCAGTGGGACAGGTTATGACGAGGCGGGTTTTGTTACCAAGGTCGTGGATGCAATCAACGGATGCAAGGATGATAGTGACAGGGGCAAAGTGGGTTAATTCGCACACAGCATTTTAGAAGATGTAGAGTTGCATTCAAATTTTTGAGTAGCTACTGTAGCTACAGTCAATTCTTCTTTCAAAGTGAAAGAAGGTTAAGTAATGAGTAATATAACTATATTAATAATATATTTTTACATAGATAAAGTTACTGAAGCAGTGTCTGATATTAACAGAGGTCAAATAGCGATCAGAAATTATGAATGAGTTTATAAATTGTTTACAGTTTGTAATAGAAAATCATACTTATTATCAGAACTGGGTTAGGGATCGTTCATTATAATCAATGGTTCCGTTTACTACATTAGTACCTATTGTTCTATTGCTTCAATGACATAACGATGAGGCAACTGTCACTTATTATGTTAAACGTACAAATAATGTCATTTGATATGATAGTAGCGTTACTATGACATTTTATTTATCAAGAACTCATCAAGAACATACTTAAATCTAGAATGATTTCAATCCATATTAATAATATTAATACCACCTGACAACGTTTAAAATGTAAAGGCATCAACCAAAATAAGAATCGATAACTTATTATTAAAAATAATTGTTTAAATAACCGCAGTGCTCTTGAATGATAAGTCAATATTAAGTAAAACAGTGATAATATAATTAAGTGCATAAATGCACTAAATCTCGTTTTCGATACAAGGTTTTCAGTGTAAGGACTCGCGATACTCTCTGACCCTAGAACAAATTAGTCTACTTTAAACAAGCAAGGAGAATTTATTCGTTGCAACTTAGATACGGTTGTACGATGGCAAGGTTATTGGGATCATCGTTCATAAGCTCGTCTATTAAGTATTGCGTAATTGTTTCTAAGACATTACTATTATGGACCTGATAATTGAGTGACTACTACAATTTTGATGTTTTGTGCTCCTACGCTTCGTCAATATCACCAAATTTGTTGTGTAAATATTTTTCGGATGAAAGGATCAGAATATTTTATGAAATTGTCATGGATACAAAAATAGTCTTAAATAGTTTATTATTTACAGTATGTTAAATCTTATAAAAATCGTAGAGAAGGAACTAAAGAAGAAGAATATAAAGTATAACAGTACCTTGAATAGGAGTCATAACATTTTAAACATACATATTGTGAATTTTCACAAAATGACGAAGCTGCGAAATGTTTTTGTAGATCCTGTTTACGATGTAAAATAAATCAAACTTAAACAACACCTGTCCGCCTTTAATGAGCGCTTCTAGTTAGTTTCCATACAAAAGCAGCTGAAATCTGCATTGTTGATGAAGGCAACATTTTATGTACTTCTAGATGGCTAACGTGTACAAGCATGTAACGTGGTTTTGATGCATTATTTTATATTTTTCAAAGATCTATTCGATTGTATTATGTCATTGATTTTATAATCCATATTCATATTCATATTCATTTATTTGCTTTCCATAATGTGTATAGTAGATGGTAAATATAATATTTGTGACAATTATGGACCCTGTTATAGGGCACAACAAAAATCTTAATTCTAGTTTTATTATAATGATATTACCTTATATTATATTAGTATACATTATTATTTATATTAATTATAGAATTATACAGAACTAATTATTATTTATATTAATTATATCCATTGTACATTAAACCTTATTTTAATATTCTATTTATTTACACAGACATTATCTATTTGACTGTATTGCATGTTATTTGTGTGTGTCTGTATGTGTGTGTATTGTACTAGTATGTATGTATGTTATTTAATATATTATTTTTAAACTATAATAATGTATAATCAACATAACGTCTGATCGCAGGGTCGAAAGCTTCAGGTATAAAGGGTTTTAAGTACTACTACTAGTATTATATTATCTGTGGTATTACTAATAAATATAATAATATTTGAGAACTAAAAAACTGTTCACTTATTCGTTGAATAAATTAGTCGTGTGTTTGTTGCAGCCCCCACGTGTGCCGATCTCGAAACAGCACGCATTGCTGTCCCGGATGGACGTCCAGGCCAAACTCTTTACTTTGTATAGTCCGTATGTATTTGTATAGTATTAATTTTACATAATATATTATATTATTTAGGTTTGTTCATCGTTCACTAATGTGAACTAATGCTCGCTAAATTCAAATTACAATAGATGTTTCGTAATTTTAGATCTATAACACATTCTAGACTCATGCCAGTAGTATTTGCGATATTAACTATATAATATTCAAAACTGAGAATTAAAACCTTTCCTTATACATCGTTCTTGTAGCTAAAGTAGTAAGTGTAAATTGAAAATGTTGGCAGTTGACACAGTTTTAGGCAAATTTTTTGACTTGATAAGGATATTAAAGCAAAGGTTCTCAGTTCTAGATGTAAAATGTGTTGTTTCGGGCGGGCCCAGGTGAACAATCCGCCTTAATATAAAAAAAAAATGTTGTAGCGAATTTTGAAGAGCAGGAGTATAATGATTGAGAAGCACTTTGCAAACTGCCTTGCTAGTGGTAGATAATAAACACGAATTATGCTAGAAGACGTTGGTTTGATTTTTATAGCGAGCAAAACGTTATTGGATTTTTCTATGAAATCCAAGCTTGGAGTTAGGATATGTGCCCGGTTAAAAGCAATACCTTGCCTTCTAAAATGAGACCTAAAGATACTGGAAAACTGTGAATGTGCATTAAGATTTTTGGTACGATACGGTTTTGTACGGTAAGATTTTCCTGACACGCTCATCTTTTTATGTGCTTTTTGAAATATTTTTGATCTCCGAGATATTGACGTTGTATGGTTTACAGCTGTATGCCGCCCTGACTGTGGCTCTCCTGGTGCCTGCGTGGCTCCTAACATGTGTCGATGTGCTGGAGGAGTGGAGGCACCGTCTTGTGGCGGTGGAGGACTTTATCCATATCCAGGTGAGGATTCTTTCAAAATGTAGCATTTAGAACATTATAGGAATGCTTATTTATTGTAATCCTGCTAAAATTTTTGATTTCTATTTCTTTTGAGCCTTGGAAAAAAACAAAATAGTTGAAGAAAAGAAAGTTATGAATTTTGTCTGCGTCACAAGTGCGTTGCCCGCCTTTTAAAAGGGTTCGGGCCACCGGTATCCTCACTCACTCGGCGAAACACAACGTAAGCGTTGTTTCACGCCGGTTTTTTGTGAGGCCGTGGCATCACTCCGGTGCAGCCGGCCCATTCGATGTTCTCATTGATACTCTCCCCTATATTTTAACCAACGTCATTCTTTTGTTACTTACAACGAGTGGCGATAAAAAATGTATTTATGAACAAAATAAGTCAACAAATTTTATTTACAGTGCGAACGCCGGGTGGGTGTCGGCGTATCTGCATGAACGGCGGTACTTGTTCAAATGGTACATGCTCCTGCGCACCCGGTTGGAGCGGAGAATTTTGTACTGAACGTGAGTATTGAATTCTAAATTTAAACAAACTGTGATTCGCTTAATTAAGAATTTTATGCATTTTGTTTGGGAATAAGTTGAAATCTTAATTTAATCATCTTATGCGTCCAGCGGAGCTTGAATTGCTCACAAAAACGTAATACCAAAATAAATCGTAATCCTAACAATATTTTAACAAATTGTGTTATTAATTGGATAGATATACCGTTAATCTAGGTTCCTACCGTACCATTACTACTTCACTGGAAAGAAACGACCGGAAAAGCGCTCCAACTTGGTAAAGTTATTAAGAATTGCATTCGCTTACATTTATTTCCAGTACAGTACTTTGGACGAAATTGTAGAGCAGAAACCTAGATTAATGGTATTGGAATAAAAACACGCTTTGAATAAATATTGTGTTAGAATTACAATTTATTTTGGTATAAGGTTTGTACGGACAATTCGGTCCACCGGACCTCGAATAGTAACATCAAATTCAACAAGTAAAGTTTCCTACCTATGCTTATATTATAAAGATAAAAAGAGAGCGGATTTTGTATGTGTTTTTATAAGTACCTACGTGTAATCTCTGGAACCAAGTCGCCAATTTGGAGCAATCTTTCAGCATTTGTGATTTCCGATGACCAATACCTGTATTCAATCTAGGCAATTAAGGATTAGTCGTATTTTAAGATGAACACCTCTAATAGTACAGTTTCTCCAAACCATTGTATCAAACTAGCATAATATTTTATAAATTTTCAGCAATCTGTCGGGAACCATGTTTGCACGGCGGCCGATGTATAGCTCCGGATAGGTGCGTCTGCTTCCACGGACTTTCCGGCACGAGATGTGAAATTGATAGACGAACTGGTGAGTTTTAAATTTACTGACAAATTAGCATTATGACTATCAGAATTTATCTATCCTTAGTTAGTTGTGATCACGACAATTATTGAAAGAATAAACAGAAAATGCAGCATACTTTTGAGACGCGAAATATTATCATGTAACATATTGTTTATAATCCTCGCAAATTTAAAAAAGGTTAGTTTTTATTTTTAGGCAATTTTACAAACATTTTAACATCAAATTTTTTATCTTAAAGAATCTTACTTCTTCATAACTATCGCAATGATAAATTAATATATAATTTTCCATAATTTAGGGTCACGACTAGAATTATAAGATCTGTAATCCAGCTGTGTCTTACTTCAGGACCTTGCTACACGGACACTCGTGGAGCCTTGTGCACAGGCGCTCTAGAAGGCGTTGTTTGTACGAAGCAGCTCTGTTGTGCAACCGTCGGCGTGGCCTGGGGACATCCTTGCGAGCGCTGCGGTGATCTTGATTGTCCTCAAGGACATCTGAGGAACTTGGCTACTAAGGAGTGTCAGGTGAGAGCTAGACAGGACTTTCCTTAGAAACTTACAATAATTTCTTGAAAACAGATCCAGATTTTAGAATCGGACAATAACTAAATAACGTGTCAATAAATTTCTTGATGGGTGTAGATCCAATATTCTTTTAAATCTGCAGTCTTTTGATATTTTCCTTCCGAATCAGCCAATCTCTTACAAAATAGTCCTTATACTTTCCTTTTAGGACATAGATGAATGTGCAGCAGTCCCTGGTCTCTGCCAGGGCGGTCGCTGCATCAACTCCATCGGCTCCTTCTCCTGTGAGTGTCCACCCGGACAACGACGACACAGAGTTACCAACAACTGTGAAGATATCGACGAATGTGAAGACCCTGACATTTGTCCTGTGAGTAGCAATTCCCATAGCGATAAAATCAACTTTCAATTGAAAATGAGCGAATAGAGTATTGTTGTAAGACTCATAATATTTAAAGAACTTGCACAGCCGTAAAATTATCAACTTTGACGAGAGATACTGCTTCACGAAGGAATCTGTACAATCTCTTGCTTATAATGAAGTCGTGATGGTTTCAAAACTTGATGCAGACTTTGGACATTCTTTACATGATATAAATAACGAAGGTTAGATCAGTGATGCTATGATGTTGAACTTTTTCATTACAGAATGGCAAATGCGTGAATACAGAGGGCGACTATTATTGTCTTTGCAATCCACATTTTATTCCGAGTCCAGACAAGAAATTTTGTATAGGTAATGTAAACGTAAATGTACGCTAAACAGTTTTATCTAGTTATAATTTTATATTAAAGTTGGTTTAAATTTTGTAAAAGGACTGTACCTATTACTTATTGTTTTTCTTTTAATTGAACATTTTATTGGAAATTAATTGTCAATAATAATTGTTTTTCTAATACAGATGGCAGAGTGGGCAGTTGCTTCACGTACATGAGCGAGACAGGCGAGTGTGCCGATAGGCTGCCGATGCCCCTGTCAAACCGCGACTGTTGTTGTGGCTACAACATGGGTCGCGCCTGGGGGGATTTGTGTACACCCTGCCCCCCCAGAGGATCTAGTAAGTTTAGAGGATTGAAGTTCATAAATGACATAGGCTAAGAAATTATGTTAACCTGTATTAAAGTATTATTCTAGAAAAATCCTTACATGAATTCAGCAAAATAGTATTATGCATCTATATACCAATGAATAAAAATTGTTTTCAGCGGAATGGACGCATCTTTGCGGTGGAGGTATAATACCGCCAAACTGGCGTCGCAATGTTACGGGTGGTGGAAGTGACGAAGAAGGAGGTGGTGGTTCCTACGAACCCCCAGCGATTGCCAAGATTAACGAGTGCATGCTTAGGAATGGCATATGTGGGCTAGGAACCTGTGTGGATAAGGATATCGGGTAGGTCTAAGTTATTTTATCTAAGGAATTTTGGTCTTCATGAAATGGAACGGGTGGGAAAATTACTAAGATACATTCTATGTTAATATAGACACTTAATTAGTAATCCATATTGGCTTTTTGGTTACTTATAAAATACCCCTTTTTAATAAATTTCTCAAAAGTTTATTCTATGATAAAAAACTTTTATTTGAACCAGATATCAGTGCGATTGTTGGGATGGTGCTGAATCAGTAGTGCAAGATGGTAACCCGACATGTATCGATATCGACGAATGTGCGCTTGAGTACTGTAAAGGTGGAACTTGCATCAACAGACCTGGTGGATTCGACTGCAGGTGAGAATAAAATGCTGTTCTCAATTTTATTAATCATAAGATAAGACTTTAACACTCAAAGATTATTTAAATAAATTTGGGTATTGAAAAATGATATGAACATAATTTTTTAGGTGTCCACCTGGTTTTGATCCCGTTGAAGGTGGTTTGAGGTGTAGCGATAAAAACGAATGTGAAATGACGAATGGAGGGATGTGTACTAACGGAGTATGCAGGAATAGCGATGGAGGGTAAGCACTCAAACTTCCCTGTTCTGAGTTACTTTGTAGTGTTATAAAATTAAATGTTTATAAGAATAATACAATGAGTTTACCAAAGCACTATGGCAGCGGTTTTAACCAATGCTTTTTCCATTAGATATGAATGCGTTTGCAACCCTGGCTATGAATCAACTGAGACGGGTCACGCATGTCGCGATGTTGACGAGTGCCGTGACAACCCACGCGTGTGTCGACGTGGACGCTGTCGCAACA
Organism: Acronicta leporina; assembly: GCA_947256265.1. Lineage (NCBI taxonomy): Eukaryota > Metazoa > Arthropoda > Insecta > Lepidoptera > Noctuidae > Acronicta > Acronicta leporina. Next base: position 727,665 of record OX366527.1, on the reverse strand, counting down.
CGCCGGGCTCCTACGAGTGCGAGTGTGAACCCGGATTCTCTATAACAGCGGGCGGATACTGTACCGACGTAGATGAGTGCGCTGACAAGAGTGTCTGCCAGGTTAGTTTTGAGATAAGCTTATGGCAACATTTTACACTGGTTTTTATGAAGATTATTTATTGGTGTGAATTATTTTATATATTAATACAATGTTTTGTGTATGAGTTGGTTTACCACAAGGTAACATCTTTGGTCCTTTTTATTTTAGTATTATAAAATGAAGTTTTAATATTTTTATTTGTATTAAAATAATATTCAACTTTCAGGGCGGCCGCTGCGTGAACAGTGAAGGTTCATTCCAGTGCGTGTGTGAAGCAGGTTACCGTCCCACGCCAGATCGCGGTGCATGCATTGACGTTAATGAGTGTTCTGAACAACGTGTCTGCAGAAACGGACGCTGTCACAACACACCTGGCTCGTTCAGATGCGAGTGCTTGCCCGGATTCACACTCAGTAATGATGGAAGGACTTGTCTCGGTAGGTTAACTCACATTCCTGTTGTTATTTGTAGCCAAAAATCACATTTATAACTTTAGTAGGCTGTTGATGTTTCCACGCAATATTATGCAAGACAACGGTTATTTTGTTAAGGATTAAGATTTCGGATAATTTGAATTCAAAAACAATTTGATTTCTTTACAGATGAAGTCCAAGATTTGTGTTACGAGAAATACGAAGAAGGACATTGTACTTTACCAGGACAGAATCCTGTGACTAGATCACAGTGCTGCTGCAGTTCTAGTAAAGGTACTAAATTATTGTGATGATAATGATACTAGAAATACTCTGCTGACTTAAATGAGTTATCAACTTTCTCATTGTTTCATTTATAATACTTTTCTATTTTAGGCCTTCACCTAGGCTGGGGTGTAGCTTGTAAGGCGTGTCCTGAACGAGGAAGCAAGGAGTACGACATTCTCTGCCCGGAAGGCACAAGCAAAGACAATGGCGGAGCTGACATTAATGAGTGTACCATGATCCCTGGAATCTGTCCTCACGGCACCTGCGAAAACTTAGAGCCAGGCTATAAGTGTATATGCGATCCTGGATTCCATCCCGATGCTGATGGTATCTGCAGGGATATAGATGAATGTGATATGCATCAATCTGTAAGTATGATTGGCTATAATGTTTTATTTATTTATAAAGCTGTTGTGTTAGAATGCTTGTTTGTTTACTACAAGAATAAGTAAGTAAATAATATTTAATATATAAAAAACATGCTATGAAAGTGTTTTCTATTGATAGCTTGCAAAACCATAAACTCACAAGTATAGTTTTAGTTTTATAGTAGTAGAAAAAACACTCATTGCATGTTTTTGTCCGAGCACATAAATTAAGCTTAATTTCCTTTCCAGTACTGTACCGGTGGTCAGTGCCGCAACACTCTTGGAAGCTTCACATGTATATGCCCGCCGGGAACTCGTTACGAGCCCGACGAACAAATCTGCCGAGACATAGACGAATGCGAGGGTGAGACTATTTTCATCGTCAAGGAATACGATCGGGGCGACATTCCCCCTATGATCCCAGTCGGAACAGGTTACCAACCTTTGTGTGAAAAGCTCACATCATAATGTTCCATCCATCGGACATCCTAACCTCCGACTAGCATCATTTGACCAATATCAGAGCTTGGTCATCTATCATCTGTTGTATGGATGCTGTTGTTATAAATTGAACATTAATTTCACGCAATTCAATCTCACTGCACTGCTTAATTTATTATTAATATAATAATGTTATATTTTTACATTTTGAAAAAGATGATTTAATATTGTGCAATAATAAAAATGATGTCTTGAATCGTGTTTTTGAGGGACATTAATAATAGGAGTATCTGATGATTTTCGTCGTACAAAAATTTCCAATGGGTGTTTTCTTAAAAATCAAATTCTTGCTACAAGTTTGGGATCCGATCTATCCGATCACAAATGTTTTTTATAATTCGTTCAACGTTTCATGTAATTTTGTAGAACAATCAAACCCTTGTGACAATGGCCGCTGCATTAACTCGCACGGCAGCTACGAATGCGAATGTGAAAATGGATTTGTTCTCGATGCGACCGCTCAGCATTGTATTGGTAAGATCATCAAATATCTTGAAACTAGCTGGAAAAATAGATGGCAAAATAACCATTCTTATTATTGTCAAATCATTTTGATTTATACCGTTCCTCTCTAGACAATCGCCGTGGCTCGTGTTGGCGCCGCGTAGTTGACGGTCAGTGTGAGGCAGCTGCTCTTAGGCCTCTCCTGCGTCAAGAGTGCTGCTGCAGCGTAGGTCTAGCTTGGGGATCACCCTGCGAACCTTGCGAGACTGAACATTGCCCCTGCCCCAAGGGATTCGCCAAGGTACGGAACTAATTACTTATTTAATGTTTATTTTTGGATTCGTAATGTTATTTTAGTTGGATTGGAACATAATACACTGAGAAAAAAGCACTTGCTTTTCTAAGGTTTATTGTTTAAGCTAAGCTCTAATCCATTTTATATATCGCAGCTGGATGGGGCAACATGCCGTGATGTAGATGAGTGCCAGCTGGACTCTGAACTTTGCATAGGTGGCACTTGCGTCAACACAGATGGATCATACAAATGCGAATGTCCACCAGGACTGGCACTTGATACTACTGGTGTGTATTGGGATTTATTAAAAAAAATGGATCTACTCGTAGCTAGGCCTTTAAGAATAATGATATCTTTATATTCTCGATAGGCAACCGTTGCGTGGACACTAGGCGTGAGTACTGTTACACGGACTTCGTGGGAGGACGTTGCTCTAATCCACTCCAAATCGAAGTTCTGCGAGCGGTGTGCTGCTGCTCATCTCTCGGAAAAGCTTGGGGCGATAGCAGGTGTGAGGCTTGCCCCAAGAAAGGTACGTCACGAATCCTCTCACTGAGAACGTACACTTACTTATTAATAAGTTTGTCTTCTGTTTTTCAGTGTCTAATGGTATTATTTTATTATTAAGGAACGGACGCGTACCGCAACCTCTGTATTGCGGAGGGAACGGGCCAACCACCTACCATTTGGAACAGACCTGGTGATACGCTCAGCAATGGAACCAAAATTTGGGGTAACGGCGGCGGCGGTCAGGGCGGCGGCATTGATGATTACAACTGGGAAGAAGGCGTTGACGGTAACTGGGGGAATGTCACTGGGGACAGCTGGCATAAAGGACCAGGAGTAGTTCCCGGACAGATGGAGGTCAATGAGTGCGCGGCCTTCCCTGGGCTTTGTGGACATGGGAGGTGTAGGAATCTCGTCGGCACTTTCACTTGTGATTGCTTCCCTGGGTATGAGAAGGTTTGTATCGTGCTGCAAAAATGATTGTTTTATTAATTTTTTTTCGAATATCGAAAGGATCAAGTTCAATTCAATTCAATTCAATTTATTCAATGATACAAATATTTAGTACATAGTTCCAAAAGAAAATCCTTACAAAACGGATTAAATAATACTTAATAATACCTAAATCTAAAAGTAATCCTAAGATATAACAAAGGCAAATTCAATTTTTCATTTGTCAACTCGAATAAAATACATAACAGTTATTTATAACTTGATTGTTTCGACAAGTATATGAGTAGGAATATAATAATGACGATAGAATCAAGAGTTTTGCTAATTTTGGAAACTATCGTCACTGTTCATGATATTGTGAATTATTCGATATTTTCATAGTTTAACAACTGATAGGATAATTTTTTTTTCCAGGACTCGAAGAACCATACTTGCGTGGACGTGAATGAGTGCGAGATAGTGGATGGTGTATGCGGCTCAGGCGAGTGTCGCAACACTGAAGGCAGCTTCACGTGCCACTGTCACCCCGGACATAAGGCTGATGATTTCTCTAAAGTTTGTGTCGGTAAGTTTATCAGTGTCAGTTTGATAACAGGAGTATGCAAGGCGTAAACTCATTTAATTTGCATGAAAGTATTATGAATTAATTACGGTAGTTTCTTCTCGTAAAGTGGTTCTCTGCTATAAATGAACTTTTTTATCCTTATACAATTGTTCACCTTAAAATATGTCTATATTTTCACCAGATATTGATGAGTGTGCGGAATCCCGAGGTCTATGTCGCGGTGGTCGCTGCATCAATACTCCTGGCTCGTTCCGTTGCGAGTGTGGCCCGGGCATGGAGCTGTCTCCTGATAGACTGTCCTGCAAGGACGTCGACGAGTGCTCTATAACTTCTGGTGAGGACATTACTCGATTATAATCTTCATTTTCGTTCAAATCCACACATCTTATAAGAAGTAAATAATTTGTTTAAAAAAAATTGTTGGTACTTAGACCTTAATGTTTGTCTTTACATTCGCAGAAATGAGACGGCTTAATGCTTCATTTATTCATTTGATTCATTTTCATTTATTGAATGAAATAAGGAAATTAGTATCTAATGAATAGTACAACTTATTTTTCCATTAATTAAATAAGTATATGGGATATTATTTTGTAATGACACTGATCAAGATTGAGGTATTAAATAAGTGTATTCTTTTTGTTAGGTATCTGCAGCAATGGTGCCTGTGAGAATCTAATGGGTACATACCAGTGCGTATGCGATGAAGGTTACGCACAGTCTACTGTCAAGTCTCACTGCGAAGATATTGACGAGTGCACTGAAGATCCCACTAGGTGCCAACATGAGTGTGTCAACACGCCAGGATCTTACCATTGTACTTGTAGGTTAGTAATTTTTTTATGACATTCTTAATTAGTTGGTAATTGTTGTAGCTTTTGAGCCCATCACATTAGTATCAAAACTTTTTACAAATTCTTTTCATTTATGTTTAATATTAGTCAGAAATAGCTATTTGTCTTGTCTGGAATTTTGGAGATATTGCCTAATTATACGTGTTACGAGTGTATCCATGCTTAACATAAAAATTAAGGAACGCTAGAATTGTTGTCGAAATTTAACATAAATTTTATGGCGATTTATGAAAAAAATTAGTGGCGAATGTTGACTAATGTCGGCATTTTTTTTTGCCTTAGAGACGGCTGGCACTTGCGAGCTGATGGACGCACATGTCGCGACATTGACGAGTGTGGCAAGGGCGCGCGACCATGTGGTGGCGGCGAGTGCAGAAACACCCCAGGATCTTATGTATGCACCTGCGCTGATGGTTTGTTGCCGTCGCCTGATGGGGCCAAGCCAACATGCCAAGATATCGATGAGTGTGCTGATGTAAGTATTTAATTTTCTAGTCTTTTCCCTATATAAGTTTTAATCAGCGGTTATTCTCACAAGTCAAAACGTAGCACTGAAAGATCCTATGATTTAGCCAATATAGTCACTTTGTAAATTATCATGTCAAATTCAATGTAAATAAGAGATTTTTGTATCATTTCTGTTTCTTGTGGGGCGGAGGAATATCAGACACCGATTTGTAATTTTTGTTCAACAATGTTATCTTCGACATATTTTGTGATTGTGTTTTTAGGTGCCAGATTTGTGCGGTGCAGGCGAGTGTCACAACACTATTGGCAGTTTCGTGTGCCGCTGTCCGGACGGGTACAGTGTGAAGCCGGAGCAGGGTCCTGCCTGCACTGACGACGATGAGTGCGAGCTCGGCACCTGCGACTGTCATCCTGCTGCTGACTGTATTAACTTGCCCGTAAGTAGTATTGTCAGATCAAAACTTAAGATTTCACCATGGTGGTGAAATTTCGTGGTGAAGCATCTTTCTTGGGTTTCCCAGAAATGTATTGCCTTATTGTAAAATTGCAAAGAATTCTGAAGTCCCATATTTTCTTTCCAATTTTTACAAACATCTGTAATGCGTGATTTTGACGATCACTTTTATATTATATCAATAAATGATTACTCAAACTAATTTCAAATTCTTTATTTCAATTAGATCATAATTCACAGGTACTTTTGAAATGTCCAAAACTACATGCACTGATGTACTGTTCCAAATAGTAGGTCTTATAGAGAAGACTTGGCAAGAAACTCCATAGATATTCCTTCTCCATAGATACTGTAATTTAGGATAATCTATGTGGCTTAAAAGATAATGAATGAATCCCTTTTATGATTGTTTACACAAATACTAACGTGTATATTACGGGTGTGCCAGTTAGGTTAACTGATATAAATTAACATTAGTTGCACTAATATTGTCTATACATATATCACAGTTTGATTGATCAGTGTAAATATTTTGCGTCAGGGTTCCTTCCAATGCCGCTGCCGCGACGGCTGGCGAGGCGATGGAACTGAATGCGAGGACATTGATGAGTGTCTCACGAACAACGGGGGCTGTCATCCACGCGCCACATGCACCAACACTGATGGTTCCTTCCAGTGTCTCTGCGATACAGGATATAAGGGAGATGGGTAAGTGACATAAACCGTGGGCAGGGCGATACCGGTAGAAATATTTATTTATGTTATCGTATGCGCTTTTCTCTGTGCAGTTATTCATGTGTGGATATCGATGAGTGCGCAAATGATCCGACTTTGTGTGAGAACGGGCACTGCACCAACACGCCGGGTGGATATGAGTGCGATTGTGACGTCGGCTTCACTAAGTCATCTGATGGAAGGTCTTGTCTTGGTGAGTCAGAAATAAAATAAAATAAATTGCTATTTCTGTTCATGTTTTGGGTGAGAATCGAATCATTTAACTCATTTGGTGTGTGTGGTGATAAACTAGGAGATTTTATACCATTTATTCGTGTTACTTGGTTATAGACATGGACGAGTGTGCGACGTTCGACAACGTGTGCGTGTTCGGTCGCTGTGTGAACACCTACGGCATGTTCAAGTGTATTTGCGACAAAGGTTACCAGTCCGACAGCGTCGATGATTGTAAGTATCACAAGCCATTTTTGCTTTCAATCCTAATTTGTTGTTAGACACAGAAATGTAATTGTTTTTGTCTAGATATGTGGCCTTTACACTCAATGTTGTTCACAGTAATGCCAGGATTTAACTGCACGGACGTGGACGAGTGCAAGTCACCCCAGTCCTGTCAGTACGGGCAGTGCATCAATACACAAGGATCCTATATCTGCCGGTGTCCACCGAACTACGAGCTCGTCTCCGATGGCACTGCTTGCTATGGTGAGTCGCCTTGGTCCTTTTGGTATATCTATATTAATTTCTTTTTGTCTTCCTAATTTTGAAGGTTTTCTAATGTGGTTTGTTGTTTTTGTTTCAATTTTTAGAGCGAATTGAATATACTATCTTTGTATTTTATTCCAGATTCAAGGAAAGCCCGCTGTTACGGTAAAGTTGACTTGAAGTCTGGTGCCGAACACTGTCGAGACAGTGACGAACTGTCTGAAGATGGTACCATGGCGGCTTGTTGTTGTTCTGTTGGTAAGTGAATTACGCGTTCATTAATATCATGAGGCTTAGCGGAATCAGAATTTATTTGATCTTATCAGAATAGGGGGAGTGTTATGTTAGATGTCCTTCTGTCCCAACCAAGATTCTAGGTTGTTAAGGTACATCTCACATTCGTTTGCTTTATTACAGGTGCTGCTTGGGGCAACTATTGTGATCTGTGTCCGGAACCTGGCTCCGAAGCGTATAGACAACTTTGCCCCGGTGGTCCTGGATACCAACCTGTGCTCGAACCTGTGAGTCTGACTTTAATCTTCAATTTACTGTTTTTCATTTTACGTAGAGGTTGGTAAATAGGTAATCTTTTACATAGCAATATTTGAAAAATTTAACTTTATTTCTTATAACTTTAGGAGCCTAAGGTAGTGTTGTGACGAAATTATTACTAATTCGGTTTTGTCTTCCCAGCCGTCATACGTAGTAACCCTGGCTGATATCGACGAGTGCGCGCAGCACCCAGCGCTGTGCGAGCACGGCACGTGCACGAATACTTTCGGCTCATTCGTATGCACGTGCGGCGATGGCTGGCAGCTCACGCTCGACGAGCAGCGCTGCGAAGACATCGACGAGTGCGCCAAACCGGATATTTGTGGGCCTGGAATCTGCAGGAATATGCAGGGATCTTACGTATGCCTTTGCCCTGAGGGTTACGTTGCGATGCCTAATGGAAGTGAGTGTTTCGTTTGTACTGTGACCAATTTTTCTTAATTGAAATTTAGTCATTAAAAAAATTGAATTGTCTCCTTGGCGCTGTTATCTAAGCGCAGGGGTTGAAATAGCGTCTTATAATTAATGTTCTAATAATATAACAAAAGTAAATGCGAATATCAATTCTCTTAGGTAGGTACTAAGAAATCTGTGCCTTTTTTAAATCTGGTGTACCAAATCATATTATGTATATTAATATTTCAAAATTAATTGTCAAATTTAAGCCTATACCAAAAATTGATTAACCCTTTTCCATCTTCAGAGGAGTGCGTAGATGTCCGTCAGCGTCAATGCTATATGGATTGGGATCCTGATACTGGTCACTGCACTGGGGCCGCCGGCGTGCCCCAGACGAAATACCTGTGCTGTTGTTCTGTGGGCAAGGCGTGGGGTGCACCCTGCGAGCCGTGCCCCGACAAGGGCTCACAGGAACACATGGCTCTGTGCGGAGAGAAGCCTGGGGAATACATCAACCCTATGACCAATGAGACGAAACCCATCAACGAATGTGATATCATGCCGCAGCTATGCAAGCCTGGTACTTGTCATGACACTCCTACCGGATTCCAATGTGGATGTGATCATGGGTAGGTTTTCTAGTTTTACATTCTCGTTTGGACTCGACTTCTCGTTAAATATAAAAGATTATATTTTATTGTTATGTTATATACCTTCTTCTTTAATTTTTTTAATTTAAGAGCTCAGCTCTTGTCGGTGGAGCAAACGCCACTGTTCTCTATCTATGTTATATACCTATGTCAATAATAATTACTGAAGGTATTGACTGTCTGAGTAACGCTCAGAGGATTGACGTGTCAATTAGTAAATTAAGAAACTTTGACTAGTTATAATTCTTAAACTACTGGTTCAAATTGAATGAAATTTTAAATATACCGTGTTTATACAATGCCTGGTTGGTTACTGAAATCAGACTTCTAGTTTTATCCACACCGAAGTTATAGGGGGTCGAAAATTGCCTGAACTGCTTCGAGAAAAGGATGGTGGCTGTGTCGCTTATTTTACCTCGATTTGGCAATTTAGGTTTTAAGACTTTTAGGTTTTAAGATTTGATATTTCACCAAAAACCACACGTCTGATTGATTTATCTGTAATCAGTAAAGCTAAAATACTGTAATATGTTGTTAGTTACGAGCACGACAACACGTCTCACCTGTGCCGCGACATCGACGAGTGCGCGCTGCACCGCACGCCGTGCCGCGGCCTCGCGCAGTGCGTGAACCTGCCGGGCGCGTACGAGTGCCGCTGCCCGCCCGGCTACCGGCTCACGGCCTCGCTGGACGAGTGCGAGGACGTTGACGAGTGCGCCGACGAACGGCTCTGTGAACACGGCGAGTGCAGGAATACTATTGGATCATACAGGTAAGAGTACTTGAGACATTAATATTTGGTGTACACACTGGCGTTTAATTAAAAAAAAGCTATATTCTTAGGTATACTGAGAATCCTTATACTAGCTGAAGATAATAATGAAAAACTAAATCCACTCACGAATCTTGCATCTGCTTTTATTCTGTACCAGCGTTTGCCCGCGGCTTTGCTCACGTGAAGCTTTGATAGAATTAGAAATAGATTAAGATAACCCACCAAAAACATAAATGTAAAAAAGGAGAGCCAAGTTCAATACAAAAATTATGCTTCGCTGTGGGCTTCGCCGCAAAAAGAATGGAGATCTAATTGAGTGCCAAGTTCTATGCAAAATCCAAATATGTATTCATAGGAATAAAATAACATTATGAACAAGTATTAAACTCTATTTCTTTGCTTTATTGGACACCTATAACAATTGCTGTTACTTAAAAAAGGGAGGTCTTAAAGTAGGTTAGATTTGACTTGGCCAGTTTTCATTAAATCAGTCATTTTATAAAGTTATTCAATCCCGTAACAAACAGACAAACAGACAAGAATTTTAAAATCATATATTTTGATTCGGAGACATAGGTACCAACCCATTTTTTTTATTATCTTCAGTGTACACGTTTATTACCAATTTATAATACGCCTCATAATAATTACGTTTTTTAAACGTTTTCCCGTAGATGCGACTGTAAGCCGGGTTACACACTGCGTGACAACGCGTGCCGCGACGTGGACGAGTGCTCGCGCCCGCGCCCCATGTGCCGCAACGGCACCTGCGAGAACTTACCCGGCTCCTACACGTGCCACTGTGACGAGGGCTTCAAGCCTGGCGCCAACAATGACTGTATCGGTAAGAATTATAGTCAATTTACTAGCTGTTGCCCGCGCCTTCGCTCACTTGAAGCTCAAAAACCAACAGTGATGATCTCTTCTTTGTATGGGTCTCTGTACATTAGAGAGGTCAAGCTGTATCTCAGGTTCCGTTTAATTATTTGAGATAAGAAGTATGCCAGTTTTTCATATGGAGTACATACTTTGATATACATCAGTGATAACAAAATTAAAATCTATTCAGTAGTTTTGCGCCAACCCGTAACAAACAGACAAACAAACAAGAACTTTAAAAATCACATTTTTGGATTCGGAGACGTTTATATACCCTAACCCACTTGTTTTTTTTTAATATCTTCAATGTACAGACACAGCTTTTTTACAATTTTATAATATAGAAAAGATTTAGGTACGCCTGTAAGTACACCACCAAAACGAAACGTACGAAAACCTACAACTTACAGAATTTCTAGGTATAATGACAGCGTTATGAGAAGGGTTATAATCAAACTAGTTTTCTCGTCACCTCTGTAGTTTTTGGTTATGTTTATGTTTGTTTTTGACAAATGGTGGTTCTTATGGAGAAGAACTAGAACTATTATATTTCAACTAGCTTTTGCCCGTGCATTCGCTTACGTGAAGCGCTATTAGGATTAAAAATAGATTCCAAAAATATTCTAATAAAAAACAAAATCAAAATCGGTTCATCCATTCGGGAGCTACGATGCCACAGACACACACACACACACACACACACACAGACACGTCAAACTTATAACACCCCGTCGTTTTTGCGTCGGGGGTTAAAAACCAACAGTGATGATCTCAGTATACATCAGAGAGATCAAGCTGTATCTCGGGATCCATTCAATTAATTGAGATAAAAGGTTCACCAGTTTTTAAGTTGGAACATATACTTTCTAACAGTGATAACGAAATTAAAATCTATTCAGTAGTTTTTGCGCTAACCCGTAACAAACAAACAAACAAACAGGGTTTGGAGATTTTTATACTTATGCAACCCACTTGTTTTAAAAAAATATATCTTCAATGTGCAGACACAGCTTTTTTACGATTTTATAATAGTAGAGATATTAATATACAGCATTATTATTATCAATATTTGTTTAATCTGTGCAGATATAAATGAGTGTCGCGAGGGCGGGATGGTGTGTCGCAACGGTCGCTGTCGCAACGCGGTGGGCTCGTTCCGCTGCGAGTGCGCGCCCGGCTACACACTCACGGCCGACGCGAGGCACTGCCGCGACGTCGACGAGTGCTCCGAGCTGCCGCACCCCTGTGGCAGGGATGGCTCGCCGTCTTGTACTAACACTAACGGAGGGTGAATAAGCCAATCTACTAAACTAATGTGTTATATTCACAAAAAGGGAACTAAAGCTTAAAGCTGCGCGAGTTTTGCGAGAGGTGTTTCTTCTTAATATTTTTTTTATGGGATAGTGGGGCAAACGATCAGATGGATCACCTGATGGTAAGCGATTACCGCCGCCCATGGACCCCCGCAATATCAGAGGAGTCGCAAGTGCGTTGCCCTCTTTTTTTTTACACGTGGGAAAGCCATGCTTCGGCACGAATGGGCCGGCTCGACCGGAATGATACCACGTCCTCACAGAAAACCGGCGTGAAACAACGCTTGCGTTGTGTTTCGCCGAGTAAATGAGGTTACCGGAGGCCCAAACCCTTTTAAAAGGCGGGCAACGCACTTGTGACTCCTCTGGTGTTGCGGGTGTCCATGGGCGGCGGTTATCGCTTACCATCAGGTGATCAGTCTGCTGGTTTCCTCTCCTATCCCATAAAAAAAAGGGTTTGGGCCTCCGGTAACCTCCCTCACTCGGCGAACATCTAAAGAAGTGGTGCTAAAATCAATCTTTATGTAACGTTGATTGTATTTTCAGTTACGAATGTTCATGCGGTGCCGGTTGGCGGTTGGTGGGCCGGCGGTGCGTGGACCGCGACGAGTGCAAGGAGATACAGTACGTGTGCGCTGGTGGAGAGTGCCGGAACTTTAATGGAGGGTAAGTTAATGAACTCTATAAATGCAATTAAATTAGGCAAGCCTCTCTCAATACACAATTCTAGGTTTCCTTCTCCATACGCGACTGTAAGTGATTTTCCGTTGATAAATAACAAAACATTCCTTAGATACGTCTGCGACTGTCCCGCTGGGTGGAGGTTTGACAAGGCGGCCGCCATCTGTGTGGATGAACGTAAAGAACTTTGCTACGATGAATGGGAACCTGGAAGATGCCACAGGGCCAGATCTCTGCAGCTCGGAAGACCCGAGTGTTGCTGTTCTGAAGGTATTTATGTTGTGGATATATTCTACACATTTTTTTGCGTTAAACAAGCTCTCATTAAAAGAAGTTAAGAATGATCATTATTTAATATTATTTGTCTGTATTGCTTAATTGCACTGGCTGTTGACGTATGCAATTATTGTTTGTTAAATAAGAGAAAATTTTTTAGTTCTAATTTTGGACCAAAAGACCAAAAAAATTTGATGAATTTGTGTGTAAAAATCATTCCTTTTCTAGGTGCGGCTTGGGGTAGATATTGTGAACGTTGCCCGGCTCCTGATTCCCCCGAGTTCCTTCGAATCTGTCAAGGTGGAATGGGACGGCCAAATCTCACTCATGTATGTTGGACATTATTTTGACTCATTGACGCTATGACGTGTTAAAACCATACAAATCAAATGATCTTAAAACTTTCTCATCTTTATTATTATCTTCTTCATAGCTACTTACTAGTCTTTCGCTACTAGATTGTACGCAAGAGGTTTCATTGACGTGCTTTTTCTCTTAGTTAAAAATAATATGTTTAGGACTATATCGCGCTTATTTTTATTTTCACAGGATTTAGATGAATGCAAGGTCCGTCCGGACGTATGCAAGGGAGGACGTTGTATCAATACGGACGGTTCGTTCCGCTGCGAGTGTCCACCCGGGTACACGCTGGACGGCACTGGCCTTGTGTGCGTGGATGCCGACGAATGTGCCGCTGACCCCAGGATCTGTGGTAATGGAACCTGTACAAACACTCCCGGAGGATACGAGTGCAGATGTAACTACGGATTCACGCAGGGACCAGAGCAGGTAAGGAGAAAAGTAGTATTTTTTCCTAACACCGAGTAAAATTTAAGATGGCTGACGATAATTTGCAGACGCTAGCTGTTTTACTGAATCTTTATAGGGCAAAGAATATTTCACCTGCAATATCATAGCAAAAGTGAGCTTGGATCATAGACCTGAATTTTGAGAGCTTTAACTGATTTATCCGGTACCTATACTATGATCACCTATGTATTCTCATTTTCCCGCAAGAATTCTTAATGTAAAAATACGTATTTTTTAAAATTTCTGCAAATAGATCTTTTGGAACATTTTTACAAGTCAGTGTTTTATATTTTTTTAAACTAGATGGCGCTATAATAGGTATGCACCCAATAATACTTCCTAATTACTTCTAAGGTTCCTTTTTCACAGACATGTGTGGATGTAGACGAGTGTGCTGAAGGTCGTGCACTATGTACGTTCCGTTGTCACAACACGGCCGGCTCGTTCCGCTGCACGTGCCCCTACGGGTACGCGGTTGCCCCCGACGGTGTGCACTGCAAAGACATAGACGAGTGCGCACAGGACAAACAAGTTTGTCCACACGCCTGCGAGAATGTCGTCGGCTCTTATATCTGCAAGTGTCCTGAAGGTAGGATTTTTATTATCGTAGTATTAGCCCTTCTAAGAAGAGGATAATGATAAAATGTTGGAGAGCTCTATGCTTAATTCTGAAATGGCACAACACATAGGAAACTATGAAAAAGTTAAAACCTCTTGTAAATTTCCAGGTTATAAGCGAACATCATCACCTCATGACGCACCCGATGCATGTGAAGATATTGATGAGTGTGCCGAGGATCAGGATCGATGCTCACCTGGTGTCTGTATCAACACCGAGGGTGGCTTCGTCTGCGACTGTGATGCGGGCTACGAGCCTAGTGAAGATGGCATGGCTTGTATCGGTGGGTTTTTGATAGAAACACGTTTCTTTTCTAAAGGCGTAACTGTTGTTGTTGACATGTAATCAGCCTCCCCTTTCCTTAGAGAGAAAGAGAGGCTTGAAACAATGATAAGCTAAAAATTTTCTTTACTGAGGCGTGTGGTGGTGTATTTAAAAAAAAAACTTGCACGTATACACATCCCTTTCTTTTTCCCTTTCGTGAAAAAATTGAAAAACTTTATAACTGATGTAGACTTTATAGATCCTACTAATATTATAAATGCGAAAGTTTGTGAGGATGAATGGATGGATGGATGTTTGTTACTCTTTCACGCCAGAACGGCTGATCGGATTTGGATAAAATTTGGCACAGAGATAGATTATAGTCTGGAATAACACATGGGCTACTTTTTATCTGAAGTCTACGCAGACGAAATCGCGGGCAGAAGCTAGTATTTCATAATCTTTCTTTTGTTTAGTTAGAGATTTGGTCTGTAAGTCGTTCTACGTCCTTGAATGGTAAACGTAAACAATTGTTTGACATATTCAGTAAAGAGTAATTGTTTCCAACAGATCATCGCACGGGCATGTGCCATCGCTCGCTGGTGTCAGGGCGCTGCATGCCGGAGCCCTGGCCGCGAGCCATCGCTTCCACACCCACCCCTCCTGCTCATCTTACAAGGTGAGTCTCCAATTTGAAACTAACTTTCTTTAGATTCTGAAATTAACTGCACTAAAAAAAGAATTTAAAGAACTGAAAAAGTTTCGCAAGATATTCGAGTTGATGAAGTATAGCTAAATGTTAAGAATTGTTTTTGTCAACCTATCTGTTATTTTAGCGCTGTCTTTTAAACCGAACGAATTTTTTGTCATTCTGAGAGAAGACCGTAGTCGCCGACAGTAGTCGGACAATATAATATTTAGCGTGGTTGAGGATAAATATTACCATACATAACATACCATCACGCCTGTATTCCCCGAAGGGTTAGGTAGAGGCGTACTAATATACACCCACAGTTCGCCGGTATGTTTAGGTCCCATGTAATAGGGGGCGAGCCTATTGCCATTAACCGGACACAAATTCCTAACTCCGAGCTGCTACTGGGAATTTCATAGAAAAACCCAATAACACTTTGCTCGACCTGGGAATCAAACCTAGGACCTCTAGCGTAGCAGTCGCGCTCAGGGCCACTTAGCTAAAAGAAAGAAAAGAAAGAATATTTTTATCCCTGTGCCTAATTATGAAAATAATCTCCACAGGGCTCAATGTTGCTGCACGCTCGGTGTTGCATGGGGTCCAGAATGCGAGCTGTGCCCGCAGCCCGGCACCCCCGAGCGACTGGAGCTGTGCTCACCCATCAACCTGGGCGGCGGCACCACGGGACTCATCCCCGGCATGACCGGCGAGAACAACGGACTGATTGGAAACGGTATCGACATGTTCGACGTCGACGAGTGCGCTGCCATGCCCGGCTTATGTGCGCCCGGCAGATGTGTCAACACTATTGGAAGGTTAGTTGTTATTCTCTGGTACTGGTAACAATATAGATCTTTCTCAAGTAGTAAGTCTTTTTGGCTATAAAATTGAAAATAGATTAATCATATACGATCAAAATTAACACTTTCAATAGTAGGTATTCATCTCTCCACTGTCCCTCTTTCGATATATATGCTAAGTGCGTATATTTCTTCTCTATTAAGGCCTATACTAAGTTTTGTAACACTTGTTTCGCTGATAAACTCGCTCTAATCAAAGCCAGATAGATGAATCATTATGAAATTATCGCATTCACAGTTTCCGCTGCGTGTGCGGTCGTGGCTTCAAGGCATCGGGCGACGTCTGCGCTGACGTCGATGAGTGCAGTGTACGACCACCACCGTGCGAACAACTTTGCAAGAACACTGAAGGCTCATACGAGTGTCTCTGCAGAACTGGCTACGAAGTGGATGAAGATGGAGCCAACTGCAGAGATGTGGATGAATGCGAACGTGGAACTCATACTTGTCAGCAGATCTGTAGTAATACGGAGGGATCTTATGAGTGCTCGTGTCAAGACGGCTATGAGAAGAGGGGTGATGCGTGCGTTGGTGAGTATTTTGAATGTTGTTCTTGACGTTTTATATGATTTTGCATGTTTTCTGCACGAAATCTTATTAGAGAAACTTCCAACAAACTGTTTAAAATTATGTATAGTCTTACACTTTAACTTGTTCATTTTATATCGTAGATCTGATATTTGAATTGAATCCTTGCCTTTTTTCAGCCTATAATCATTGTTCAAAATTTATCGGGGTATAAAAGTTTCCTATAACTCGTCCCTGTTGTCAGATGTGAACGAATGTCACGAGGAAGGTCTGTGCCCGCCGCCGGGCAAGTGCGTGAACCTGCTGGGCTCGTACCGCTGCGTGTGCCCGCGCGGCTTCCGCCTGGACCTGGCCGGCGAGCGCTGCCTGGACCGCGACGAGTGCAATGACGGCCGCTGCCAGTCCCCCTGCAGGAACTACGCTGGCGGCTACCGCTGTGATTGTCCTTCTGGTACGTATGGTCAACTAAAACCTACCAAAATGTTTGCAAGAAGCCAGAGTTCCATGAATCTTCCTAAAAATTAAGTACTGTTGTGAAATGCGATTTACCAGATTTAATCCAAATTCCACTCCAATTACGTTTACTTTATTTCATGAGAATAACTTTACGGTGCATTCTAATAACAGAGTTACACATTTATATGCAAAAAGCGGGTGGTGGAGTAAGGAACTAAATACGTAGCGTAGTCAGAACTAAATCTCTGCTTACTTTTGGTGAGATGTGAAGTCGCTTGCAGAGAAGTGTCAGGGTTGGATTATAGATGGCGTCGTATTGAATATTGGTGTTGAAAAATATACTATATTCTGCTTTATATATTTTTATAATAAAACTAGCTTCTGCCCGCGGCTTCGCTCGCTTGAAGCTCAAAAACCAACACAAGTGAAATAGCCGTTGGCTAACATACTTAAATAATCATAATTTAGATAGGTATATTATTACCTACTTGCGGAAATTATGTATAATGCACATGTTCCTCATTAGTGTAAACTCTCTAATATAAGTCTTATGTCTTCCCATAGGTACTGTGCGCTCGTCAAGCGGTGTTTGTGTGCCTCAGGATGTATGCTCAACTGGACCGTGTGGTACATCACCGTGTTTTGCGGTAGGAGGAGCCTACCGCTGTGGATGTCCTTCAGGATATGGATGGGATGCCGGCCATGCTGTGTGTCTACAGGTAATTTTGGTACTAGACAACGTAAGGATAGAAGTTAATGTCAGGATCAAAACGATAAAGGATAGAACAAGAGCAAAGTAAGAGCAAAGCAATTTATGATATAGGGTAGCCAACGAGCAGAGGGATGACCCGATGTTAAGTGATTATTTGACGCTCATGGTCGCCTGCAACACCAAAGGAGTAGTCTAGTTGTTTTTCGCACGGGATTGACGACCTTCCGAAAATCTTTTGGAATGTGGCCAGGATATTACTCAGTACAGTCATTATATGAATATTCCACAAGGCCTCACCGATTTTTGTTTATCAGTTGGCAGGTGGTTGTGCAACAGCAAGCTGTCTCTACGGTTGTTCATCGTTCGGTGAGTCGTACCAGTGCGGATGTCCTGCCGGCTATCAGCTGGTGGGAGCAGGACACTGTCTCACTGCACTGGACGGCGCACTGCCTCCTGATGACATTGGTGACGCCCCAGTGTTTCCAGTGAGAGACCAGTATAAGATCGGAGGAGATAAAGACTTGATATCTACGGAAGGATGCTTCAGCTGTAAGGTAAGGGTCAAGTGCAGATCAGGAGGTTTCTTTATTATCCCTCTATTAAACTGCGTCTCCCTCATTGTCTTTTTGAAATTTGTTCTTTATTCTATTTCTTCAAAGCCTTATATGATGATATTACGTCTTCGCAGGTGAACGGAAGAAGACGAAGAGCTCCGGATGAGGCGATAGTATATGCAAATGGCACGATGATCGTGAGGAAACGAAAGAGACATAGTCGCCGTGAGTTCCTTTCTCTCTCTTTCTCTCATAGTGCCTCATCGACTAGCGAAGCTTGGCAGTCAATTTAGCATATTGATTTCTACCTTTAGCGAGGCAAAACAGTTATGCAGCTCTCGCTATCCCCGTCAGCTCCCTGATATTAGCCGTAGATATTAGCCGACGTAGCCATGACGTTTTCCTCCTTTATTGAGTATGTACCTTTATTGCATTTAATTTTGTGATTTTATCAAAGAACTTTCTTGCTTACAATTAAGCTTTAAAAAAAAACCTTACGGTTTTAGAACGTCATAATAGTTGCTATTTTTACATATTTATTTTTCCGTATGTTCATTTGTGTTACGTTTGGTGTCGTCTTAAAGTGTTTGACATCGCAATGGCTCCTCAGGTCGTCGCTCCGTGCTGGAGCCGGAAGCCGAGCTGATCGTGGTGAGCGCTCACCCCAAGCAGACGTGGGGCCGCGCGCCGCTGCTGCGCCTGGTGCCGGCGGCGGGCGGCGCGCGCCCGCACTACCGCATCGCCTACGGAGACCCGCACAATGACTTCGTGCTCTCCAAGAGAGACGGCGCCTGGGCGCTCAGGCTCAGGAGGCACTTGAAGAGCCAGGTCTGTTCATGGAACTATTATGTTTTTGACTATAGCAGCACCCTGGTAGGCTTGAAGGCCTACATTATCGGACCTACTTTCTTCTTCTTTCTTAATATTTCTAGGATCTACAAAAATTTAAAGGGGTCAGGTACTAGACCAGTGACTAGCAGTTAAATTAAGAGTTCCTTTGTCTTGCAGCCACAATGAGGGAAATTTGGGCTGTTCGTGATAAATACCAATGTCGGGAGTTAAAAATATTTCTTGGTCATGGAGTAGCCCTACCAAACCCATTACTGGTGAAATTCTAGTATTCCCTAAATGGTGATGGTGTATGACTCTTTGTTCTTGTACAGATGATGATGGAGCGCCAGTTAGAGCTGGAGGCGCGGTACGTGGCACCGCCCGAGCCCGGCCGGCGGCGGAGCCGGCGCCACGTGGCCGACGTGCCCGCGCCGCTGCGCCTCTACGTGTCCGTGCGCATCGCGCCTAACAAGCGTTAATCTAACATCCAGTACACAAAATATAATACGGTCTTCTCTACTAAGTACCTACTTGAAAAGCTTTAGCAGGTGATTAAAAATGTGGAAAATCAGTCTGAAAAATAAAACGAAAAATGATTTCACAACAAAAGTCAGATTAGATTCCCTTAGCTTTGCTTTACTGGAAAGGCAGTAAAATCAGACATAATAGAATGATAAATAATATTTTTTAACAGATGTCATTTTTTACACATTCTTAGCACCTCTAGAAGTACCAAGAGAAGTATTTAGAGAGAACGTAGAAGTGGTATACGTAGGTACAGAAGGCGTTTCATATCTGCACGTACGTAGCTGGGTACGACTCGCATTGCGATTTGCAAAATAGAGGCACCGATTTATGGGTTTTTTGGAAAGGATTTCTATACTTAGGTACCTAATATTTTGTGTCCAGTAGTGAGACTTGTAGATATACTCCTTATTTATAACACTGCCAACATTCAACGACTGTCAATTCGTAGGTAACAATAATACTAAAGGTTAAATTTTCGTTATTTTGAATTAATCGTTATGTATAACTAATTGGAATGTATCGATAAAGTCTCACTACGCAACAAAAATGTATGTGTCATTGAAATGATAGACTGGTTCTGTTTAATGTGTGACTAAATATTATGTGTTGACGGAATTATTGTTTTTTTAATGTTCATGCGAGGAACGGTTCAGTGACTGCGATTATTTTCATCATATTTTCATTCATATTACCAATATGGCCGTCCCCACAAAATATTTGCCGCATGTTTCCATCGGGTTGGCTCGGTCCGACCTTGTCGGCAGTATTAAATAATTTGTGTGAGATTGAATGCATAATACGTAGTTAGTTTATCATTTTGTCGAAATCTTGGACGTTATATCGATGTTTATTTCGATTATTTTATAATATTAACGATACATCACTAGTTCATTTACCATTGATATGAAAAGCCAGCCAGTGAATAAGTTTATTCTCATTATGATAAGTGAACTAATATTTAATTTAGGGTCTTTTTTCTTTTATCGATGTTTGTCGATATTTAGATAATAAAGTTCTTAATTATTGTGACTTCTATGCTATACTATTTGAAACCCAAGATGCTATTTATTCATTGTAATTTTATCAATTCTGTAGTTTTCCTATTTAACTGTTTCGATCAATATATTAGATTGCCCATCTCTAATGCAACTATGTGAAAAGGAATTTAAATAATAATAATTTATTGTATTTGAAATCTTTCAGTGTTTAGTCCAGTGGTTATAGTAAGGAATAACAAAATTATTGTGAGATACCTTTTATATTTTTTTTACATTATTTGGCACTTATTAGTCGTTCTCTAAAAAGTACAAAAAGTAATGCAATATTTTTGTTTTGTAAATATGTGTATACAAATATTAAAATTAATATAAAATATTTAGTAATTTTAGTAGTTTTATTATAAGATTTATTTTAACTTAGTTGTAAGACGAAGTGGATCAAAATGAAATTAATAAATTTTTAATTTAATGTGTTGTTATGTTTTATTTTATTATGTACTGCAGTAGGGGTGCGCACATATTACTTTTGTTTTGGTCCTATATGGGAGCGAACCTATTGTCATTCACAGGGCACAAATCCAAACTCTAAGCTGCTACTGAGAATTCCACAGAAATACGCTTTACTTGACATCTAAATCGAATCCAGTGACTCTAGCATAGCAGTCGCCCTTAGCACCACTAGACTAGAGCCAATCATCGTCAATTCGCAGCTTTTATTAGCTCCCTCTTTTAATTTGTACTGTTTTTTGTACGGATGTTAGCTAAGCAGGCCCTCCCGATGAACCTGACTACGGGTATATAAATAAAGGTCTGGAAGCGGGGGTAGCCCAATGGCTAGGGCGTCGGACTTGCGATCATGTGTTTGCCGGTCCGAAACCCAACCCATTGCACTACCGACGTGAACCCACTCGTAACACAAGCATTTAGCTTAGCACGAGGGGTTAATAACGTTACTAGTGATGTGCGACCCACAATGTTAGGTAAATTTACAGAAAAAATAGAAAAATAATGAGATTTGTCATCTTGCCACTAGCCAATCAATACTTAGTTTCCGGGGTTTTAGGAGTCAAGTAATATTTGTAAAATATTAAAATTATTCTGGACCCAATTTTTTAACGACGAATACCAAAAACCTCTTCGACGAATCTCCATATTTTTTATTTCAGTTTACCGATTTATGGTTACTTTCAACCTATTTCTAGTAAGACAAAAACTGAAAAGGTCCCAATGAAATATGTGCGATTGCTGTCATTTTGTAAAATAAATCCCCCGTCACGCCAACATGACAGAGTAATTTAATTTGTATTTGCAATAAATTTCCACCTAATCCCGCGTGGAGGTGCGGAGTGTGTGTTAGTTTTCTCCAGTTCTATAAAAGCAACAAAGTAAACACAAAAACAATCAAGATGTCGAAAGATAAAGAAAAGAAAGAGGAGTTTTCGTGCGCGATGCACAGTAACAAGTTCTTCATATTGTGCGCGATGGGCGGCGCGCTCGCGTGCGGAACCACGCACACGTTCGTGACGCCGCTCGACCTCGTCAAGTGTCGCCTGCAGGTGGACCCCCGCCGGTACAAGTCTATATTCAATGGGTTCAGGGTGTCCTTGCAAGAAGGCGGTCCTCCGAACATCGTTAAAGGCTGGGCGCCCACCCTTATCGGATATTCAATGCAAGGTGCTGTGAAATTTGCAGGCTACGAATACTTCAAGTATCGATACGCCAATATGGTCGACGAAGAAGCTGCGTATATATACAGAACGTATCTATACTTAGCAGCGTCTGCATCCGCGGAGTTCTTCGCTGACATATTTCTGTCGCCGCTCGAAGCCACCAAAGTGCGAATGCAGACGACGCCGGGCTACACGTCGCAGATGAGACGGGCAATGCCACACATGCTCAGCACCGAAGGGATAGGCACCTTCTACAAGGGACTGGTGCCACTGTGGGGCCGACAGGTGCCTTACACAATGATGAAGTTTGCTTCCTTCGAGAAGACTTTAGAGTATTTGTATTTTACAGTGGTTCCGAAGCCAAGAGCGGAATGTACGAAGGTTGAGCAGTTAATCGTGACGTTTACCGCTGGATACATAGCGGGCATATTGTGTGCGATAGTGTCCCACCCCGCCGATACGATCGTGTCAAAGTTGAACAAGGAGCCTGGCTCCAGCATTGGCGGGATTCTCAAAGATGTGGGTCCAATGGGCATTTGGCGTGGGTTAGTGGCACGCATCATCATGATCGGCACGCTCACGGGGCTGCAGTGGTTCGTATACGACGCGTTTAAAGTATACACTGCGATGCCACGTCCTCCACCGCCCGAGATGCCGGAGTCACTTAGGAAGAAAATAGAGGAGGAGGAGAAGAAAAAGAAATAGCCTTGCGGATATAATTCCTGTGGTCGATACATCTTGTTAGTTGTATTACGCGTTGAGTAGATACCTTGTGTGGAGGCGGGTTCGTTTGCCCAATATTATAATCTTGAGTTCTTTCACCCTTTTGTTTTAATCATCAGTGTGGGGATTATTTAGCATTAAAATAACGAATTTAAAGATGAAAAGTATTAATATTACAATAATTTTAACGAGTGCCGATACAAAGAGCCGATCGAGTGTAGATAGTTATTGCGTATTTTATTGATTTGCTTCGCATTTAATTGATTTAATGGTGCATTTTTTCTCATACTAGCAGTTAATTTTTGAAGGAATATTATACTACTCGATACAAAATTATTTTTTAATTATTACCTCAGTTAACATAACAGGTTTCAAACAGATTGTAATCGCACCAAGTTGGTTTGCTAAAACCTATAACACGATGACGTTGACCTAACGAAAGGGTTAAGTGTTTGCAATGGTGAGGACTGCTAATATTAATTTTCATTTCATTTAAGAATCTGAACAGTAGGAATATATTGTTTCAATTAATTTCGATTTCGATCGTGTACCAAATATTGTTTTTATTCTATTACTTTTACTACTTGTTATTATGGTGGTGTTCCATCCATCCATTAAACCGACAGGCTTGGAGATTTCTGGTGAAAAGTCCCGGTGTACCAGTGTCAACTAGCTGGGCTGGGTTTCCTTACGAACCTGATAATGAAAGGTTCACAGAAAGTCCTTCTTTCTGGAAATATAGGAATTGAATTGGTTCTCAGATAGTTCCAGTCAGTTATTGAAACCCAACCACATTTGGTATCGACTCGTAAGTAATATATTAGGCTCATGTCTCGTGATAAAGACTATGGAAGTGTGTTGTGCTACCACGGTATATTTTAATAATTTTAAATGTTTATTTTAATGTTATTTCAATATCTTATGTAAATAATTTAGGTATGATTTATTTTGAGATGTTAATAAAATTTAATTATGTTGGGATTGAAAATTTTATTTAAAAAAAATCAGTTTATCTCCAATTATTATAATATTGTAGTTTAGGTATGTGTTTACCACAGAGTTTTCTTCTTTTGCTTTCGTGTTAGTTTACTTAACGGTATACAGTCAAGGACTATTTAAATAATATGTCTACCTTACTCACCACCAAAGTCAAATATTTTCAAACTAGCGTCATTAGAGCGAAGGTTATGCTAGAGCCCAAGTTCAATTCCCAAGCCGAGTAAACTGTTATTGCTTTTTTTATGAAATTCTCATTAGTAAATATTTGTGCAGTTAATGGCAAGTCTCGCCCCCCTACTTGGGCCCTAAACATAACTGGCACACAGTGGGTGTACGCCGCTGCCTAATCCCTTAGGAAATACGGGCGTGATGGTATGTGTTTTAACATAATAGTCTCGTAGCAACACTAACGCATATTGAAAAATACTATCGGAGAACAGCTCATAACGGCACGAGGCGGTCGTATACAAAGGAGGCAAGGATCCTCTCTGGCAATAACAATAATATGGGGATTTATTCGAGCACCGAGCCCCACTTACCGGATTTAACCGGCCCGATCCGGTTAGAGTGACCAGCGGTAAATGGAGCCCGCGGCCGAACTATGTTTTATAAGTGGTCGGATCATGATCTCAAACACTGGCCGACCCATTTAACATAATCTAGGGGATACAAGCCTCCTGTTTACGAGACATTTTGTATTGGTTTTATGATTTAGGTACTAAACGCATTTAGATAGCCTATTCTGTTGTTATTTCGATTTGGAGACTCTGTCACTGCTACTATATACTACATAAATCCGGATTTGGATATAGAGCAAACTCCTTTTATCGTAATATCTTTAGAAAGTACTTTAGCGTCGTTTCACACGAGTAAGATGGCTTTGTGTGAACAAAGATATAATTCATCCAACTTGAGTAAAATACGCTCGATGGAGTTGGATGAGATGGAGTTACGTTCACCGCAAGGATTCATTTTAATTTATTACCATTTCTTCCTAGCCTTTTCTAACCTTGTCGGTGGCGGTTTCCAGTGTAAGTACAAGCGGCTGAATATCAGAATTTTAGATGGAGCAACTGCCATTACACTTTTGTAGGTACTTAATCTAAGTTCCGGGCAATACCGATATCCTTAGGATAAATCGGTATTCAGCAGTCAGCCATTGACTGCTGAATACCGCTAAAGATTTAGAAGTGAGAGTCATAGACGTTTGCATGAGAACCGAGATAGACGGCTTTGAGTTCTTCGATATTCACTCATGCATGCAGCTTGCAGATCAAATCTCATTACAATGTATCGTTGGAAAATAAGGGTATAAAGTATATCTCTAATACTATAAAATCATAAAAAAACAAGTGGGTTAGGGTAGGTATACATATTTATAGTCTGGCGCGGAGGAATGATACTCTCTCCCGTAACCCCAGCAAAAAGTGGTGAGGCGAAACACCCGTCGGGTGTGGTTTTAGTCGGTAGGTCACCCATACTGGGTGTAGTCCGACACACCCCGCCGCCTTCCCCGGGCGGCGGATGTCCATGAGAAAATGTAATTTTGACCTCTCTGATGTATATAGACCCGTACGAAGAAGGAATCGGTTGGTTTTAGATTAAATTATTTTTAGGATCCATTTTTAATCCTATTAAAGATTCGAAGAAGTATAAATAAAACTACCACTGATTGCTGTGTAATTTCATGGCTAGGCGAAACCAATATTAAATATTTACTTTGTCATTCATCACGACTTCATTAATAATAACAGATTAATGCAGTCCCGACACTCGAATATAACCTTTACTCTGTGTGTAATAAAGTTTATTGTAACCTTGGACGGGTAAAGCACGTATTCATCCCACGATATGACAAGTTGGAAACTCCGCTAAACTTTGGCACGTTTTACAAAAGTTACTAAATCGAATTTTTGTTGAGACTCCATTCGAAATACAGTTTTAATATCGGAAAATATTGTTTCATACACAGAAGCACGACGTTCTACGGCAAAGTTAAACATTTTTGCACTGTCTTAGATAAGTTTCCTCCGAGGATTATCGTCTTCAGCGATGTCGATAATCCTCAGAGAACGGAGGAAAACGGGTTAGCTATTTAGCCATGAAAGTTGAACACAATAAATAAATTGTGCAGATAAAATGACTAAACAATACTTCCTGTTATATTAATTTAAATTAGAGATAAAATGAACAAGCGTAGAAAATGTCTTTAGAAAAACATACAGCATAAACGTAGTACATCTCATAAAAATTTTGACCTGTACTCAGTTATATAATTTACATGAATAAGAAGCAATTATCGGATTTTTTATTTGTCTGTAAGTTCGTACGCACATAAATAAATTGCAAAATACCTACACACAAATTTGGATGCGGTCGGTTTACAGTTTCATCTCGATACGTCTAAAAGCCGAGACTACATAGAAACTTTGATCATTAGCTTGCCTCATATAAGCTGTGCAATTTAATGTAGGTGTGTACCGTGTGCAAGTAAAGAAAAGGCGATCGCTTTCTCAAATAACAAACTTTCAAGAATTCGATATCGATTAAATTTTATAATTTTAGTTTGTTTCACGTTCAGAAATGTTTTGTTAGTTCATCAATCCAAAGATTTATTTGAGCGCATCTCCTCTCACAGTTCGTATCCGCTTTTCAAGTACAAAAGACTTTTTCCCCAGTAGCGACTGACTTTTGTTATGAGCTCTTTGTTAGGGGACAATCTCGGCATCTCTAGAAATTTTCCTCAATCTCTCTTCATAACTAGTTGTACAACTTTTTAACGGGATTGCAGGAACTTGCAAATCATATAACTTGCTAGCTCAGAATCGAATCCAATAAACTACAACAGGAATAATTGAAAAAGTTCTGTTTTAAACGGTCCCACTCTACTGCACAACAGTTTAACGCAAGTTTATCGTCGGCAAATCGCAGCGGTGCCGCAGCGGTCGGCTGCGACAGCAGAACTGAATTAAGACAGCTAGACAGTAGCGAGTTTGTAAACTAGTTGACCCCGATCTAGAGCTGCGTAGAGCGACACCGCTAATGTTATAAGTCATTATCGTCGAAATGAGTTTCGAGATAGAAAATCTCATTTTGCGAAAGAAAATTATAGTGTATCTGTAATAATGCTGAATGAAAAGATAGCACTGGCGCTGATATTTACGTTAATGATATCGAAATGTTTGCTTGAAGGTTAATAGTTTACTCAACCTCCGAAAATACCAAAGTAGGTACCAAAAATGTAAAAAATGCAAAGATCTAAAAACGGATTGTGTTCTCTAGTTTATGGGCACCCACGGGGTTACCCTGTAGTTTTTCCCAGTACCGTGGGAATATGTCTCATCTTAAACACCTGCGTTCGTACAGTCAACCTTTATGCATCTAGAATTTTACACCCACTGGCTAAGATGTACAATAATAAATAAATACTCTGGGACATTTTTACACAGCACCATCTAGTCCCAAACTAAGCAGAGCTTGTACTATGGGTACTAGACAATGGATATAATACTTATATACTTTATTTTTGTAAATACATACTTATAATACATAAGAAACACCCAGACGAACACAAAACACTTATATTCATCACATAAATTTTTGTGTTCTGTGGGAATCGAACCCACGACCTCATGGTCAGCAGTCCGGTACTTGAACCACTAAACCATAGAGGTCGTCATATGTACATTTTCTGTCATATACAGACTAAAAGGACATAGCAGTCTTACGTTAGTTGTATCATTATAAACACATCTTTTATTCGAGTATAAATTAACTTCTTCTACTACGGGTGCTATTTATTTATTATGTGGTAAAACTGCTTTAACAATATAACAATTCAAAATGAGACTATTAAAGGCTCTTCCATAATCATTACATCGATGTGTCCAGCAACTCGGCCGACCGGGTTGGGGTTAGTTTCCATTGTCAGTCGCTTTCAACTGCGCACAATAGATGGCGACCTAGGTAAACGTTCCACCGCTGTTTTGTGCCTTACCCCAGAACTATAATCACTTCCACTGATCAATGTTGGGAAATGTCAGTGTATTTTTTACAAAGTTCGAGATTGCAGCCCGTAGCAGTTACTATTACTTACATACCATCACGCCTGTATTCCCCGAAGGGTTAGGCAGAGGCGTACTAATGTACACCCACAGTTCGCCGGTATGTTTAGGTCTCATGTAATAGGGGGCGAGCCTATTGCCATTAACCGGGCACAAATTCCTAACTCCGAGCTACTACTGGGAATTTCATAGAAAACCCCAATAACACTTTGCTCGACCTGGGAATCGAACCCAGGACCTCTAGCGTAGCAGTCGCGGTCAGGACCACTTGGCTACTGAGGCAGTTTATTATACTATTACTTCTTGGTAAAATATAAAATCTTGTGGAGAAAAACTGGTTTAGACATAGTATCCTTTATGGTAATAAGAATAGTTTTACTTTTGCATCGTCCATATCTATATTTCTAGTCATATACATGCTTTGAGACAGCGCAGACTGATGACATGGTGGTGAAGCGAAATCAATTGAAGGTCAACTTTACAAACTGATAACTTCCTCTGACCTTTCGATACGGCTGAAAATGTTTATAGCAAGAAGCTTCCCACCCCATGGAGCCGATAAGTGTAGTTTTATTTTTTGCCAATGTAAGGTTTTGATCATGACATTACATACCATCACGCCTATATTCCCCGAAGGGTTAGGCAGAGGCGTACTAATGTACACCCACAGTTCGCCGGTATGTTTAGGTCCCATGTAATAGGGGGCGAGCCTATTGCCATTAACCGGGCACAAATTCCTAACTTCGAGCTGCTACTGGGAATTTCATAGAAAAACCCAATAACACTTTGCTCGACCTGGGAATCGAACCCAGGACCTCTAGCGTAGCAGTCGCACTCAGGACCACTTAGCCAATGAGGCAGTTAATTGATCATGAAAGACAGATATATTTTTAGTGTTACGAGCGATAAACAGGACAATACAAATAACATTTTAATCTACTAGTTATCCATAGGTAACTCTTGCTCTGTCTAGTGTCATACGTTAAACTAACCACGAAATAAATCAAATCAAATCAGTACCCTGAGTCGGGATCAAAGTTTTTGTGAGAACATGTTTCCTATGCTTGCTCTATATCCCACACTTCTCTTGATAGTATTAGAAGTAATTATTTATTCATTATTTTTGGTCTACGTTTTTTAGTGTTTCTATGATTCTAATATCTTAAATTTCTCCTTCAATCTCAAATGAACTCAGCCGAATAAACAGCAAAATCATAAACGTGAAATCGCTTTTAGGAGGGAATCATAACAACTTCGCAAATTACTACAACATTTAATCTTAGTACGCAATGTTATAGGCATTAAAATATCAATCTGACAATGACAGACTTATCTTTACGTTAAGAAGCCTTAACAAACTAATGATGCTTTAGAATAATATACCTGTCTTTGTCATTTGGTTTCAATAAAGTGAGAAGGCACTTAATGTTAATTAATACCCACTTTAGCTGTCTTTGAGCTAATTAACGTTTTGGAATAACGGTTACTGTATTACTTAAAGCCTAGGTACACAATACGCGTGTAGTGAAGACACGCTGTATAGCCTATACTTAAAATGTTGTTTGTTGCACCCAAAATACTCCCTATGCTTGAGTGTCCAGAGTCTCTAGCCAGCTGAATTTGTAAGGATTACCTATCTAAATAATTAAGTAACTTATGTACTGTCTGCTCCATTTATCACCCTTTTCTAAGAAATACCCTCTACCACAAATAGTACATAGTATCTAGAACTATTCAAGTTACAACAAATTCGTGGAGAATTTTTTTTTTAAACTGTTTCAACATTTTTATATTGTTATATAAATATGTTGAACCAGAATAATTATACACTAATTGAATATTGGCATTCCACTTCACTATCAATGTGAAAGCGTCAAGTGTATTCCTCAACGTTTAGTCGTAAATTGTCTTTATTTAATTACTAAGCTTCTTAACCGTTCAGGAAGTAATTAAAAGCTTCGATGTAATTACTGTCGGCAGCGACAAAACGCAACACATGCTAATTTTAATAGGTAGGTGTTATATAAAAGATGTTTTACTTAGCCGTATTCAAGTAATTAGCGTATTTTCTGTTCCCCTTAAAGGGTAAATAAACGTTGCGTTCGGTTTCGGGATTATTTTACATAGCGTGGGAAGCTTTAGGAAAGTATAGCATGCGCGAAGAACTGTTTTTGGCGACTGAAGAAATATGTAAAGATGAATTAGTTATGGTATCTATTTAGGTTAAGGTGGTTTGGGCAGGTAGAGAGGATGGATGAACGGAGATTGACGAAACGACGGAAGGGGCCGACCTCGACGAACGTACCACAACCAAGTTGCGGCCGTTCTTAAAAAAGGTCAGGTTAAGAGCACCCTAAACCGACGTTCATGCATGAGGAGGTTAATGAACGTAGATGAAGCGAAAGTAGTATGTCAGGATCGTAGCAAGTGGAAATCTATAGTCTCTGCCTACCCCAATGGGAGATAGGCGTGAAAATATGTATGTATGAAAAAAATATGTATCTATTTAGGTACATAATCCCTAAACTACTTTGTGTGCGTGTATAGAGGATAAATGGGCCATTTTAATTTATCGGATATATTTTGAAGAGTGTGCATCAGATCTTCACAATCTTATTCCCCCTTGCCCTTTCTACTATCGGACGACTAGAAGCACAAATAATCGACATCAATTCATGGTGGACATTCCGTAAACCCGAACGAAACGCTTTAAGTCCTCATTTATCATGTTTACCACTGAAATGTGGAATGCGCTTCCCGAGTGGGTCTTTCCCGATAGATATAGGTAATGCGTGTCTTTAAAACACGAGTGAATGGGTTTCTTCTAGGCAAGCGCGCTCCATCGTAGGTCGCAGTGTCGCTTAACATCAGGCGAAATGGCAGTCAAGAGTAAGCCTATCAAAAAAATAATTTAACGAGTAGTGATAAGTAGCATGTATGTGCAGTATCCATGCGTTCACAAGATTGATAGATCATCGATGATACAATATTTTATGACCTGCATTTATATCCATAGCAATAGGGACCACTTTCAAAAAAAATACCATCAATTTGGATTTTAGTACGTACTCTTACTAATTGTTAGATGGGTTACAGGAAGTAAAGATTTTTTGTTTAAGACATGGTCTTAATGAAAACGTCCAAATCCTCCTATTTATTGTACAAGTACTGAAACAAAGTGTTGTAATCATTACCGTGGTTTATCTGGCTTGTTGCCAGTTAACTTAACGACGCTTAACTTAGGAGCTTAACTGAGCCAATTATGTTACGAATTGTTAACTTTATTAACGTTTCATTTGATCTCTAGTTAGGATAGACACCTTAAAGTTGGTCCCTATTCGTGGTGCCTTAAAAGATACTCTACTAGCGATTTGTTTAATTATGATCGTCGAACGTTCGCTGGGTAGGCACCCCTATTCTCAACTATGTATGTATCTATTACTTGAGCACAATCGTCCTGCAAAAGAGTCCACCTTTCTTTTACGTGTCTGGTTAAAAATAACATACCATCACGTCTGTATTCCCCGAAGGGTTAGGCAGAGGCGTACTAATGTACACCCACAGTTCGCCGGTATGTTTAGGTTAAAAATGTATGGTACTCATAATTTCCTTAAAGAGGTTTCTCTAATTAATTAAAACATCTTTAGGGCTTTCCGCTTACCGCTGCTGGAGTTCGACATTGTTCCACTATATTTCCAACCATTTTGTCGCAAACTGAAACCTATTAATATACAAATAAAATAAAATATGTGCATTATTGATTAGCAACGTAGCCAATGGTTTGTGGTTATAGCAGACTTTAACTGAGGTCTAAAACTGACAATGTGTTAGTGATGCTACCTATATTGCTGACGTCTACAGTGGTTTCCCTTTACCATTAGGAAGACCGGATACTTGTTTCTTATCTTAGAAGCGTCGGTAGCCTAATGGCTAGGGCGTCGGACTTGCGATCGTGAGGTTGCCGGTTCAAACACCACCCATTGCACTACCGACGTGAACCCAGTCGTAACACAAGCAATCTAGCTTAGCACGAGGGGTTACCAAGAATACTAGTAATGTGCGACCCGCATTGCTAGTAAGCTTATTAAAAAAAAAAACTCATTACCTACAAAAAACATGCTCAAGTCTATCGAAATTAACTATCAAACTTACATGAACTAAAGCTTCGTAAAACTAGAAAGTGGGTCGTAAACTGACTTGTACTATATCATTTCATTCTAGGTAAACAAATTTATTTTCTCTTCAAATTCTCTGTATATAAGTACAATATAACGAAGGTACTCTCATACTATTTATTTCAGCTGTAAACGTGAAAATTTTCAAATATCTAACAGAAATATAATTCCAGCGATCGCCACGAATGGACTCTGTAAATTGTTGCCAACCTCGGTACAACTTGTTATGCATCTGCCAACTTACTCGTGCTGTTACTGTAAACTTAAATACATTGTAATACCGGTCAAATTAGCTTGGTGCAGGTGAAGAATGTGTGGTAGGTAGTGGCCACGACGTTGTACGGTAGCCTGGGTGAAAATATACTGATAACAGGCAGTTGAGAAGGGTACGCTGGTTTGATAATATACGGCAGGTTTTGCTCCGGAGGTTACTGGCCAATTGATATTTTTCGATTGGTTTTACGTATTAGAATATTTACTTATGTTAGGATTGTTTAAAAAGGCGATTTTTTTAAAGTGTGTTTAGTGTCTTCACGATCGAGACCCCTCCGACTTATAATATCATTGCAGTACCTACCAACAACAATGTGGAAGTCACTCACATCCCTTCTAATTAGAAAAGAGCTGATTACGTGACCATGGTTTTCAAACGGGTTTAAATAAAATATACAGAACAAATAAAAAGGAGTAACAACATTTAAAATTTTCAACAGCCACATTGAAACGGGTCTGGGTTTGCAGCACTGAGTTTACAGCAATTGCAGTTGTCCTTGTAACGTGGGACCTAGAATATGACTAGCCTTAAACCTTCTTTGTACCCCATACAAACCTTCATGTGACTAACTGTATGAGGAATGTAAGCGTAATAATTTATGATTAGGACTCTGCTTGAGTTCGTTTGGGGTGGTACCACCGCATCGTCAAATATTCTGCCGGTAACCAATAAGGTGGTAACATTTTTTACAGTTTATATCTGTGTGTCTGTCTGTTTGTCCCGGCTAATCATTGAAATGGCTGGACCGATTATGAGACTTTTACTGGCAGATGGCTGATGTAACAAGGAGTAACTTAGACAACGTTTTTTAATACCACGCGGACGAACTCGCGACTTAGTTAGTATAAAATAAGTATGGATTGGTAAGCTTCCGTAAATGCTAAACATAATTAAAATAATATTAATTATGTATGTTGTTCACCTCTGGCCTGTGTATTCGTCAGACTTGGCCCGTATGTTTACGAGACAAAGTTTCTCGAATACTGTTCTGCATACGATGTCCGGAATGGAATGGATAAAATGGTTGGAGTGATGTATAATGCCACGATATATCGGAGCCTGATACTCGTATATTAGATTCTTAAAAGTGTTGCTGTTACCAATAGTCTCAACTATTTATGTAACGCGTTGCACGTAAATAACTTATCTCTTCTTTTCTAATATAAAATGGTATAAATTGAAGACATTTAAAAAACAACAAGTGGGTTGGGGTATATAAACGTCTCCAAATCCAAAAGTGTGGTTTTTTAAATTCTTGTCTGTTTGTCTGCTTGTTACGGGTTGGTGCAAAAACTACTGAATAGGTTTCAATGTTACATGAAAAAAGTGTACGTGATATTATCAAGTCAAAATTTAAAATTTTGCTTCATATATTAACATATTGTTTAAGCGGTGGTAGCCTAATGGCTAGGGCGTCGGACTTGCGATCATGTGGTTGCCGGTTCGAAACGCACCCATTGCACTACCGACAAGCATTTTAGCTTAGCACGAGGGGTTAACAAGAATACTAGTAATGTGCAACCCACATTGCTAGTAAGCTTTATTAAAAAAAAAATGATAGATCTACAATTTGCTAAAAAAACAAAAAATACCTTGGATTCAGCGAGGTAGGTCGAATGATTCACTTGAACACGAAAGTGATTAAATTAAAGATTTTAACAGGAAAGATAAAATTCTCATTTGATAATTACTCGGCGTTGCCGTCCCGCTACAGGCTGAACTCTCCTTGATAACTTTGTCGAAAATACTTACTTTAAAAAAATTAAGTAATTAAGGATTTTTTTAATGTTGTCGCTTTGCTTTTTTGTGCTCTGTTAGTATAAAATTTCGTTTTCGTTTGTTTGGGTACAGTCGGGTGCAAAAGGTATTTATTTAAAAAAATGTGTTATTTCACTACGAATACCAAATTGCTGCAAGTAGTCGGAGAGCAAAATATAATTGGTAAACCAGGAGTTTTGGATTACTAAAAGCTTAATTTAGTCATCAGAAAAAACATATTATTTCATAATATATTATTTCGTAGGCTGCCTCATTATCTAAGTGGTCCTGAGCGCGACTGCTACGCTAGAGGTACTGGGTTCGATTCCCAGGTCGAACTTTCGCTTGACCTAGATTTGGTGTTATTGGGATTTTCTATGAAATTCAAGTAATGCAAATGCAAATGCAAGTAGCAGCTCGGAGTTAGGAATTTTTACCCGGTTAATGGCAATAGGCTCGCCCCCTATTACATTGGACATGGGATAAAACATACCGGCGAACTGTGGGTGTACATTAGTACGCCTCTGCCTAACCCTTTGGGGAATACAGGCGTGATGGTGTGTTATGTTATGTTATTTTGTAATATGAAATTGTTTTTTCAAGACAGTAGGAAGAGCATTGGATATTATTACGTTGATGAAGAAGGAAAAATGAGAAACCCAATTTGCTAGTAAGATTAAAAAAAACGCTAGTATCTGCTATTAATACGTTAAGCAGTCAGTAAACGAGTGAATATTAATTATTGACACTTAATCTAAACACTTGTACTCAATTTTCGATAAAGTCTCGCCCGGCTCTTAACGTGTCTTTGTTATAATAAACTGGTGTGGAGCTTCCCAAACCAACAATCTAATTTCACACACCAATTCTTTCAGGCAAAAGCCTCCAATCTTTCCTGTAATTCGTTAAAATTTGCCTGCCCTCCCCTGCCTCAGCTTCGAGCCTCCGCCGTGGCCCTATGGAGCGGAGGCATAAAACACAGTATAATTCCCAGTCATTATTCACAGTTTTCCAAGGGATTTCGGGCGTGCGTAATGACTTTATTTGAAATGGAATTTTGTAAGATACCCACTGCGGCCGTCGTCCCACGATCGCAGCTCATTCAATTTGACACAAAAGGTATATCACAATTTGTTTGGCGAGCCCAAACAGGAAGTCATGGCTTCTCGCCTCTTATGAAATGGTATTGAGGAACTGTCCAACCCGCCCCACATTTTGGGTTTTAATTGATTTGGATTCTTTTAGTATTTCCCATTTTCGAAACAATACACACTGTCTTTAACAGTTATCTTGCCACATCATATCTTCAGCCAATACACGTAATTTAAAACCCCTTGAAGTCCGTTAATGTCAAGGAAGCACTCTCAACAAACATACATAAGCATCCATAGAATCACGACCCTGCTGCTTATAAAAACGACATCCCGTAAGTTTACAAGCCAACGCTGACTGCCGCGGGCTGGTGGATTTTTGTAAGGACGTACTTGACAAGCTCTGCACGTGGCCAATGAGGTTTTATGTCAATCAAATCCTTGTTTTAGCTTTGTAAGTAAGTTATAGCGGCGAGCCATGAAAACCTCGATGTTTACCATTATTTATCACTAGTGTACACTCTTTTTTAAAAATAGCTTCTGAATTTAAATAAGAAATGTATCCAATAGTGTGAAACTGTACTGTAGCGTCTGTTTCAGTAGTAGAATAGAATAGAAGAATATAAGTGGGTGGAAGACAATTATTATTAAATACTGAAAATTAATTAAATACTAAAGATTATCTGCAAGAATGTTACTAGCATTCAGCTTTGTGCTTTATCTTTGTACCTCTATTAATTTAGCCTGTCGTTCACTAAACTTATGGTAAACTTAATGGAATATACTATTAATTAACATTTTTAAAACTTATTGGCACTCAGCTGGCCCCCTATTACATGGGACCTAAACATCCAGGCGGGCTGTGGGTGCACACTAGGAGTACACCTCTTCCTATCCCTTTTGGGAGTACAGACGTGATGGTATATTATGTAAAATTTATTGAAACCTTTACGTGACCTCATATTATCGTATATCTTTCCAATGTGAAGTTATTTGTAAAGTGTGGAGCAAACCAAGTAGGTGTTTTCAAAACTTTTGTGTCGCTTACTTCATAGCCAAACTGGAAATTCCAAAGGCGAGTGCTTTGATCGGCACAGTTCGTGCAGTCGTAAAGCTTCGTAGCCGCCATCAGTCAGTCGTGGCCCGTTTTATGGCCCCACCCGTCCCAGCTCTGAGCGCCTGTAACGCCAACATTTTGGTCGTCTACAGGAGAATTAGGAAATACTGAATATAAAACGAGTTTTTATTGGAATTCGATGTTAAATAAGTTATTGAATTATTAGCTTACAATAAAGGGGGATATCTTTTGCAGTACAGAACTAACCCCTCTCCCGTGGATTTAAAGAGATTACTAATATGTTAAGATATCCGATGAACGGTATATTTATTTATAGCTCGTAGAACTGCCGACCGCTGGAGGAGAAAAGTTCTCGAGTGGAGACCAAGCACTGGAAAGCGTACTGTGGGACGAACTCTAACGAGATGGATGGACGACTTGGTACAGGTCGCTGGGACTCGTTGGATGCAGGGGGCATATAACCAGTCCTTGCGGAAGTCTTTGGGGGAGGCCTTTGTTCGGCAGTGGACTTCTATTGGCTGATATGATGATGATGATGATGGACGATATTAAGAACCCAGAACCTCAAGCGTAATCATAAACGTAACTATATAATGACGTAATATAAGGGATGAACAACATTTTCCATAACATTAAAATCAGTTCAATAAAGCTTTGATACTCTCACATTATATTGATACTAATAGGATTGAGCAATCGATTTACCCCGTCACTAGTAAGCTCATTTCGACTGGTAAATGAGTCATCAAGAGTCACCAGGGCTCAGTAAAAATAAAGGCAAAATTGTATTTTTGCGCAGCCGTGGGCAATTAATTGAATAAAGCGATTAAATTAAATTAACGGGCGCATTCATTTGGAGTTTAACTGCACATTTGCCGAAGAGTTGCATTTGCGATTTTGGTTATGGTATTCACAAATTGAAATTGACTTTTACTCATAAATTCTCGGTAATGCTTGATACATGATACTACACTCAGGGACGCTGGGGAAGCTCGGTAATTAATTTGTGTTCAAATATTGTCATAAAAGAGAAATAAAAACGTAAAACGTCAGATTAACCCGTAAACGACCGATTATTGAAATTCGGGCTCAAAGGACTTGTGCCTTTTTCTTAGCTTAGACATACTCGTATTTCAAAGGATTGTAATTTTTTTTAAATCATATACAAACATCCAGGCCCGGAAAAACTACCTGCAGATTATACAAATATTTGCTCCGTGTGTGGATCGAACCCACAACACATGTCGCAGAAGCCGATCGCTCAGCCGCTACGCCAAACGTGTTGTCGTAATTATTTTTCTATTTCATATTATAATCATATTATAATATTTTGGCGGTAGCCTAATGGGTAGGGCGTCGGACTTGCGATCATGTAGTTGCCGGTTCGAACCCCACCCATTGCACTACCGACGTGAACCCACTCGTAACACAAGCATTTTAGCTTAGCACGAGGGGTTAACAAGAATACTAGTAATGTGCGACACACATTGCTAGTAAGCTTTTTTAAAAAAAAAAAACACATAAGTAGGAAAACATTTCTGGTGATTTACTAAAACTTTTTTTAACATACCGTACGTACCTTAGCGTTTTATCAACCGCAATAGAGCCTTAGCATATTACTTGTTGCGGATATGCGATTTCCATGTTTAATGTTCCCTTAAGAATATTTTTCTTACATAACATATAATTTATAATTTCAATATACACTAGATGTGGTGTTAGAGCTTTAAAGTTTTTGGGCGCGACTGTACCAAATGTCACCGTAGTTTTATGTTACGCTTAGGTACTCATGTATGAACAGGAAAAATATCTCAAAGGGGTAATATATTTTCATGGTGGACGTAAAAACGTGGCTCCCTAATGAGATACTATAGTTTTACTGATAAGATTTTGTGGCATTTTTCACCTTTGTTTTTGTAAGAAAATCACTTTTTACGGATAAATCGGCGATAAATCTTATAGCTCTAAATGCCGACGTTTCGGATCCTTTACAGTAGTGATGATGACGGAAGCTCTGCTGCTAAATTAGCAAACGTCACAAATTTTAGCAAGCTATTTAATAAAGTAGTTCCAATGGTTGTCATAAACAATAGGTACTTCACAATCGCCGAGTTCACGAAAGAAAGAACACACATGATCGTGACCATACCTACGCACAACGCAACGCTACCTATGAAGAATAAAAAAAATACTTCCGTAGATATTCCTTGGACCGAGATAAGTATACAAGATTGAAAAGTACATACAGCTGTTAAATATAGGCGGAGGCACGTACCCAGTGAACGGGTATGCTTCCATCGCTTACTTGGCGAGGACAGCTAATCCTCCAAAACGGACGAAAATCAAAAGCTAGGAGCTTCCGAAGAATTTCGCAGCCATATATAGCGTTAGCTCCGGGATTGGCTTAAAAATGTTACATATTTTTGTGTTGAATGGGTTTATTGCTTTACAAGGTACGCGTAATTCCCGAACGACGACACGTTTGATATAGCGGCTGATCGATCGGCTTCTACGCCACGGGTTGTGGGTTCGATCCCCGCATGGAAAAAATCTTGTAGGAGTTGTTCCGGGTCCTGGATGTTTGTGTGTGTGAAACAATTATAATCTAGGGCTCCACTTGCACCAACTTCTTAAATGTGTTTAAATTGTATTTAAACATATTTAAAAAGTTGGTGCAAGTAATCTCTATTGTATACTAAGTATCTGTATTGAAGTATCTATTGACGTTAAAAGCTTCTTTGTCTTCACTTGCCATTTATTGACATGCGATTGGACATAAATATCCCTACTTAAAATGAAACTGCCGAAGTCTGCCCCAACCCTATCCTCTGAAAATGAACAAAGGAAGGACGTTATAATAATTATTATACTTTACTAAGTTGTAAAATTGATTGAATCTCATGGCCTCTCAATCCTATAAAAGACAAAGATTAAATTATTATGCAGACTAATTAAAGTTTTCTGTTACAAACTCGGAGCCATTTAGACTTTCATAAACGTCTTCATTCTTACGCCAATTGCATTCATTCTTTCACTTACAAAAAGTGCAGAAACTCCATTTTAACACGAAGAGAACATAAAATGACATTTTCAATCGAAGCTTTTTCATCTCAAATGACAAAAGAGTTGTCTTTGAGCCGACCTGTTCAACAGACTCGTTCATTCAACGGCAGGGAGTGAGTGAATGAAAAGAAACAATGAACGAATTGCTTGGTCGAGCGGACGTCAAAAGGGAGGCAAGTGCGACGAGTGACACTATTGTATTATTTGACGTGATATTATGATACTGTTCGGATAGATCGGATATCTCTCAGATAAGTTGCACGTATAGATGTTTGACACATAGAGTAATAGTTTTCGAAGAGGATAGTTAATCATTTGTCAGGCGTGAAAGTTTTCTGCTTGATGGTACATGAAATATTCGCATTATCCTGTCTTTTTCTAATATTAGGCATTTTAATAGGGTTTTTGACAACTTAAGTAATCTGCGTGAACGCTATATTGAAAAAATGCCTTCCAAAAGTAGTTGAGATCAAGAGTAACATTAATTTATCGACGTTGTTTGATTTGAGTATGTAGGTAGGTAGGGAGTAAAACATAATCAACCCATAAAGTGTCCCATTACTGGGCACAGGACTCCTCTCGAAATGAGATGGATTGGCTATAGTCCACCACGCTTGCATAATGCGGATTGCCAGACTTGCCACGCCGTCGAGAAAATCTCTCATCACCATTGTAAGCGAGTGATAATTAATTATTAATACGCACATGATAATGTAAAGTCAGAGGTACCAGATCAGAGGACCTATGACATGGCAGTCCTAAACAAATTTATAAGTGTACAAAGATAAGATATAAAGCTATAGACGCTGGTACGTAGTTAAGAGCATTTCAAGCAGCTCAAAGCAAGTCAAAGAAGCTACTTAACCGATCTAAATTGAAAAGTTACATGGCCAGCTAAGTACGGAGGGTAAGCTATCGGGCCGTAACGTCGGCAATCAGTTAAAAGCATGCGAACCCACGGCTTAAGGCAGTTTACACATGAGGTTAACTGGGTTTAAGAAAGTTGTTGCCGATAGACGTTTGCAGAGTAATTGGCTTCGTTTTTCTGTAAGTACGGGTCGCGATCACGTGTTAGGGTCTCGACTGGAATACATACGTCTTTGTATGGATTACATATACATATATTGGAAGTTTAGTTTTTTGTTTTTTTATTTAGTGAAGCTATATCAGGAGTAACAATGAAAACCAACATTGATGACCTCTTTTTTGTATGGGCCTCTATACATCAGAGAGGTCAAGCTGTATCTCAGGATTCATTTAAATAATTGAGATAAAAAGTTCACCAGTTCTTAAGTTGGAGCATATACTTTCTAACAGTGATAATAAAATTAAAATCCATTCAGTAGTTTTTGCTCCAACCCGTGACAAACAGACAAACAGACAAGAATTTTGAAAATCACATTTTCGGATTCGGAGACCTTTATATACCATAACCCACGTGTTTTTTTTTAATATCTTCAATGTACAGACACAGCTTATTTACAATTTTATAATAGTAGAAAAGAAGAAGATAAATAGTTCAATTTGGGTATATGTACACATAAGATCTGAGTTTAATCATCGCAGAATCGAATCTGTTGTTGTATTTTTAATGATAATAGATGCTTGTTGTTTTGTAAATAAGGCAGTATTTTGCGTAACGTTTACCATTATCGTCCTAGCTCTCAAGGGTTCAGCAGATGGTACTGATGTGCACCTACAGTCCATGCAAATACGAACTTGGAGCTGCTACTCAGGATTTCCTAATAGAAAAACTAAGTAACACTCTGATCGAACTGAAAATCAAATACAGGAATCTCTGGTGCTCTCTACATACATATATCCATTAATATTATCGATTGGTCCTTGTGTCCGTAGCCTTACTGTCGAGAAGGGACACAAAAGGCCATAAAACAGAATTTCAGCAGATTCCTAAAAATGTCCTGAAAATGTCACTATTTGAAAGAACAAAATACAAAATACAACATTTGGTTGGGTAAGGTAATATTAGATACGTCAAATTAAATTCGGTTACTTATCATTTACCTATCACTAATCTTGTTGTCCTAAGCGCAACTGTTACAATAAAAATCTGGGTTCGATGCCCAGGTCGAGCCAAAGTGGTAATGGGTTTTATTAAAAAAAAACTCAGTCCCAGTTTTGAGTCTTGTTAATGGCAATAATTGTAAATACCTATTGTATGTCAATAAAAATATATAACCACCTTCCAAAAATAATTAAAGAATTGCCTTTCACGAAATTTAAAAACAAACTCTTCACCTTTTTATTACAGAAAAAATACTACAGCGTTAATGAATATTTAGAAGATAAGATATTATAAAACATAAATTTAAGTAGGTTAGAGAAAGATTATTTCATATTTGTTGATTTTTTCTCTTTATTAATAACAACAGTCTTACTATTATAATTACCTATATATATTTGCACGCCTCGTGAGGCAGATTATGTCGTACTTTAAAATTAAGACCAACACCTGTATTTTTACGCATACCATATTTTAGCAAATAAATACATTTGATTTGATTTGAATATGTTCACCTCTTTTAAATGTAACCTAAAATACTTCTGCCTAACCCTTCAGGGAAAACAGGCCTGGTATGTTTATGATTTTAAGAGCTGATATCCTAGTTATGGCCATTGGACTGCCACGTCAAAGGTCTTGAGTTCGAATCCAAGGCACGCACTTCTAACTTTTCGAAGTCATGTGCATATTAATAGTTAATTATAACGGGCTTAAACGGTTAAACGGTAGTTCTTGAGAAATTTTTCTGACGGCGTGTGAAGTCTGCCAGTCCACTTTATGACAGCGTAGTGGACTATAGCATAATCCCACTCATGAATTTGATCCCTCTGATTAATGGGTTGATTATGTATGTCTTTATTTATGTTTGAGAGAGAAAAGCCTCTGCCTGAAAAGCCTGAAAAAGAAGAGAAATTTTTTGCTTGACAACATTTGTGTGTATAACAATTGATGTAAACATTTTTATATATTTTTTCAGTTCTTAGGTAACTACCTAGGTACTATCTATCCGGCAGTCAAGAAGTGGTCGTCCTACAATGTTTACGCAATCTCCACTCCAAGAAACATCTGGGCCATCAGCAATAGATCCTTCGAATTTGACTTTAGGGGATGAAATTAATAGATTTTTTTGTATTCGAGGCAGTCTCAGACAGCTCTCACACGATTGACCATTCTATTTAAGCTCATGTCACCATTATTTACGGGCATATAATGCCCAATGTGTCTGCCAGTACAAATTACTTATTTACGCTCAATTCTGTCTAACCTTTTGATCTTGGCTGCTCCCTATTGTAACACTGTGCGCCCAGTGAGCCAGGCCGTTATTAATGCACAACAGATAAAAAATATTCTGCATCATTAACCTTTGTTCGAAAAAATTGAATTTTGATGCGAATAATATGATTTAGGCGTGTTAGATAAAATTGTTGCCTACGCGCGATTTTGTTTCTAAAATTGCGTTGTTATTTAGGGTTGTTAAACCCCCTTGGTTTGTGGCTTGAGCGAGTAGAGCAGTGTTAATGCCCACATTTAACTCGTTGGTTCGATTTATTTGGGTTCTGTTTGGGTTTTGAAAAGCATTCTATGTACGTTGGTCATCGACCTTCAACTATGTATCTCCTTTTAGTACAAGCAAATATATGAGTATAGACGAAACGTAATTTCTTTTGCGTATTCCTTATTGACACCCTTTTAGTCCTTTGTCGGTCGAGCGAGCACAGACGGCTCAAGGACACCTATTGTTACCATCAATGTATGGAAATATGCCTTTGTGTTGTTCATCGAGGCTTCTGGTTGAGTGACTTCTGATTTTAGGAAGGGTATGGACATTGACGTCTGTTTTGTTGATTGTACTTCCTAGTTTGGTAATCTAACAAGATAATAAGTTCGAGGTTCCTACAGGACTGAAACGACGAAATGATGCGGGGACGCTATAATGTAACCCATTAAAAGATAAAAACAACACATCCCAGGCGCGACCTCAATTATATTTCATAAAGAACAGTTTAAAATTTCAATATTTTATTTTCCGATCGACTAGACTCAATGAAAGCAAGCAAATAGATTTTATATGTAGCATGTAAGCGGTACCATGGTATACCCGTATGTGCGCGTACCAGAAAATTGATTTCGTGAATTGTTCCGTTCCTACCGCCAGCACTACGTAAGTAAGTACTTACATTACTTTGTATGTTAAAGTGTATGGGGCTAGAATTTCATCGGTGTGTTAGTGTGTTTTAATTTCGCTATCCCACTGTGTGTAATATGAAATTTTAGAGGCCAGGAAATGAGAATGCTGATTGATTCAGACTTTTATTATACCTAATAACTTTTACACTTATGTTTTTAACACCAAACCGAATGAAATGCCAGAGTGAACCAAAGGTAAGTCAAACACCGCGTGAATGAACAAGCGCAAGAATGAAGTGTCAGAGTGAATGATTGATGAGTCAATACACCGTCCAAGCCACGCGAACACGCACATTCAATTGTAAATGTGTTGATAAAACATACATTTAATCCTTAAATGCTAACAAAAGGGAGTAAAAGGTATTTTGAGATTAAAAATGACAAAGATTTTCAAACTGACGAAACTGGTAGAAAGAGAATCAAATACCAATTTATTTGCAAACAATATTATTTCACCTGAATGAAAATTAAACTCGGTTTATATTCGTTTTTTTTTTATATAATAATGAAATCAGAAAAACTACTAGCTCTTTTTATCATACCCGGTCACTTTTACCTCAAGGGAAGGCCAAAGTTATAGAATGCATTTCTAGGATCCTTGCAATCTTCTTTTGTTTCTTCCACGTTTCCTACAACTTGTAGGTAAGTTTAATACTTGCTTTTAATCATCAAGTATTTCTAACAAGACGAAAATTAGTATTAATTAATAAAACGTACACTTGAGGACGTTGCCTTAATGTCAACTACGGAGTGCATAAAAAGCGTTGCTCGGAGTCATATCTCAGTGACCAGCACAGTGGCGGGTTAATCACCGCGCATACGTCACGCCACGCCCCCGGCGACGTGTAATATTGCGTGTAACTGTCCACTTTTTGCTGCCATTACATACGATCATTTACCATTCTTTTTATTAAATACTAGCGGCCCGCCCCGGCTTCGCTCGCATGGAGAAATCTAAAGCCTAT
Organism: Acronicta leporina; assembly: GCA_947256265.1. Taxonomy (NCBI): domain Eukaryota; kingdom Metazoa; phylum Arthropoda; class Insecta; order Lepidoptera; family Noctuidae; genus Acronicta; species Acronicta leporina. Next base: position 683,088 of record OX366527.1, on the reverse strand, counting down.
GTTAATCTGGAATAATGTAGCATTCAAATGGTGAAAGAATTGTTAAAATTGGTCCAGTACTTTTTGAGCCAATTCGTTACAAACATACATACAAATCTTTCCTCTTTATAATATAAGTGTAGATACGTATTTGCAATTCCAAAAAAGAAATTATACAGGGTTACGTAAGTCCAAACTTAAAGTATTGCTTAAGAATTGCTTAAGTACCAAAATAAAGCAACATGTCTCAATTATTTAGCAAGTTTGATCTCATAGTCCAAACTAATCTATTAGCAAGACCGGATGTACTGGGAGCAGCAAATATATTAACTTAATGTGAAACTCCAGCTTTTAACTCGAACGAAAGGACCAGACAATTAAAATGACTGGATGCGGCAAGATTGCGGAAAGTGCTTGAACAAATTATTTAAATTTTAGACTTTGTTATATCATTATAATAATTATGTTAAATTTATCCTATGAGCCGTGCAAATAAAATATTATTATTACACAGTATAAATTATTATTGTAATAAATCAGTCAAAGTCAAATTTCAAAGTCAACATGTTTTATTTCAATTAGACCATTAAAAAAGGTACTTTTGAAAAGTCAAACTAGTTGCACGGTTCCAAAAATGGGGTCTTATGGAGAAGATCCGGCAAGAAACTCCATAGATACTCTTTTTAAAAATTAATTGTATCTGGCATAAATAAAATTTTATTTATATTTAACAGCTAAATAATCCAGTCTTAGCTCCCTAAGTGCAAGATCGTTCATCAGTTAAGAAGACAAATGTGTCACTTTAATCAAGGAATTAAACTTATTTTTCCTAGACAGATAACCGAGTGGGGATTAGTGGGCATGCTTCTGACGTCTGCCAGATAGTCTCCGACGCCACGATCTAGCTAGCTCAGTGTTTAGATTTATAATGGGATATTTGATTCATTGCATACCGGATATATATTTTGAGAATTTTATGCTTAAATACATATTTACTATAGTAAGTACCTAGGTACCTTCAAATTTATTTGCGCTAGAAGTTAATCAAATAATATTATTTTAATTCTTTATTCAAAATCTTTGCTTACGATAATTATTCATGTAAACGTAATTTTCCTTTTTTGTTTAATGCAATAAAACATTTTAATGAATTAAGTACGGTATTATAGCCTCAAAAGCAGCGGTATATTTCCTTCAAAAATAAAATTTTAAACGTAGAATATTTTTAGATGGTACCGCCATCTGTCTTTAACATTCGTAAATCAGAAGAGCCTGGGATTATAAGCAACTCCTCCCTTTCTATGGCCGCCCCTAAACCTGTTATAATGAGCGAACTTTTTCCATTTTATTTCAAAAAAGTTTTCAACAAACCTCTTTTGTGATACTCTTTGAGTTCACTCGGGCAAATTGACAGGAGTTACTTACTAGTAGGTCCGTATCAATGGAGACTAAAAAGATTTTGGTACGTTGTAATGTCACTGCTGGGCAAGGGTTTCCTCTCACAATGAGAGGGATTAGGCTATAGTCCACCACGCTAGCCTAATGCGGGTTGGCAGATTTCACACGCCGTCGAGAAAATGTCTCAGGCATGCAGGTTTCCTCACGATGTTTTCCTTCACCGTTTAAGCGCGTGGTAATTAATTATTAATACGCACATAACTTTGAAGAGTCAGAGGTGCGCACCTTGTATTTGAACTGAAGACCTTTAACTTGGCAGTCCAATGGTCATATCATTAGGCTATCACTGCACAAATTAAAGAAACCTACAAGATGGCACTGTGATACTGACTTCTCACAGGTCTGCTGGAACTAATCTCAAGGACCGAAAAATCTTTATATTTATGGAGGTTCTCACATATTTTTTACTAGCTTCTGCTCGCGACTTCGTCCGCGTAGCGTGATGATATATAGCCTTCCTCAATAAATGGCCTATCTAACACTGAAATAATTTTTCAAATCGGACTAATCGGAATCGGTTTTTCTATGAAATTCCCAGTAGCTCGGAGTTAGGAAGTTGTACCCGGTTAATGGCAATAGGCTCGCCCCCTATTATATAGGACCTAAACCTACCGGCGAACTGTGGGTGTACATTAGTACGCCTCTGCCTAATCCTTCGGGGAATACAGGGTATGTATAATAATTATTAAATCCTAAATTTTAGACTAGTACCTACATAGCAGAAATTATATTGAAGTTGCTTAAACTAATATCAGGTTAAAATTAAAATTATACCTATGTGTATTTTCTTTTGCATTTTCCATGCTAAGAATATAAAGTTATTTTAGTGAAGGAATAATTCGACTTGCGGGCAGGATTGGAACCTGCGTCTTCTGGTTAGATACACCAGAAGCTATGACCACTAAGCCACCGTGAGTCCCACCCACCTATGTCAAAATTTCGTCGTTTAAGCGTCCGGTCAACAAAAGTTTACTTACTTGTATTGTAAAGCCTACTATGGCAACAAGCGTTCATCGTGGCACCATCAATCATGTGTAAATCCCTAATCTTCGAACATGGTGGCCTCTTTCCCGGAATAAATAATTAAATATATAGACAAACTAGCTTCTGCCCGCGACTTCGTCTGCGTGGACTTCAGATAAAAAGTAGCCCATGTGTTATTCCAGACTATAATCTATCTCTGTGCCAAATTTTATCCAGATCCGTCCAGCCGTTCTGGCGTGAAAGAGTAACAAACATCCATCCATCCATCCATCCTCACAAACTTTCGCATTTATAATATTTGTAGGATAGGATAGTAGGATATATAAAAAGCATTATAAATAAGCATATATTTTTATCTTCTCAAATGCGGCTACATGGTATTTAATCAGCGAGCATAAAAATAAGGCTCTCATTGGATTTTTAATTAAAATAATGATTAAATGTCTAAAGTAAAACGTAATCCCCGGAGAATTATTGAGCAGGGGTTTTTATTTATTTTATTTAAAAAGTTATTTATTTAAAAGTTACACATCTAGGTATTTCCTATTGAAGTCATTAACTCCAGATATGTTTTAGTTACTGAGATATTCGTTACGGTTATGTTCGTTATGGTTACACCCAATAAAACTTCGATCAATATAGCCAACAAATCGGGAACTTGTGCTCAGCAACTGTACTTGCCAACAAGACGAAAGAACCAGTTTAAATTAAATAAAGAATCGTGGGAGAGCCATGCTTTGGCTCGATTGGGCCGGCTCGACCGGAGTGATACCATGGCCTTACAGAAAACCGACGCGAAACAACACTTACGTTGTGTGTTCGCCGAGTGAGTACCAGAGGCACGAACCCTTTTAAAAGGCGGGCAACGCACTTGCGATTCACACACCGAGTAAAATGACGTGGGTCCTTGAAGCTGACAAATAGTTTTTTATACTTCCTCAGTCACATTTTACAATTCCAATGTATCGACTCGGAATCCCAATTCCCGACACAGTAAATAATTTTCAGTGCACACACCGCAGCCGAGAACACTTACAAGTTGTTACAAAAGTAAAATTGAATTCAACAAACTTTAAGCGACTAGGTATAAGTTGGTACATTTGCGCCAGATAACGCTATCTTTACATAGAAGATTTTGTTAAAAAAAAACTCGCTCCTTCCGTCCGCATAGTCACGCTAAGATAATGAGCTCTCTGGGACTTAATTAAAATTGTCTTGGCTAAATTCCCCTTTTAAAATTCATTCGCGGGATGGAAATATGATAATTTTAACACAATTCCTTTTACGTGTGGGTTGAAGGAAGTTTAATTACAGGTTGCAGATTATTTTGTTCTTTTATTTTGTTGAAAGTTAGGTTGGAGGATTATTAATATTTTATATATTTTTTTTATAAAATACAGTCTCGCATTTACTAGGCATATTTAAAATAGCGTATTATTTTGGGAAAAGTTAGGGTTACAAAAATACTACATAGCGTGAATATCTCTACTATCAAAAACTAGTGCCCCATGCGTAGCTGCGATGCGGGGTTGCTAATTCCCGACATTTCAGGTAGTATTTCAGTATTAGATAAAAAAACTTTCCTACCAACCTTGTCCTGAAATATAAATAAATAAATATAAACGTTTATTTTCTCGCCACAATACAATGGTTATAACAAAATAGTTGAACATCGATTTTACATTTCATATTGTGGGAGACTGGTGCCTAAGCTAGGCTCGAGGCCTGTATTTCAGGACACCAACCACCACCATGAAAATTAGGTATTGTCGTGTGTTCGTTATTTAAACGAACTAAAAGCGGCGGTAGCCTAATGGCTAGAGCGTCGGACTCTCGATTATGTAGTTGCCGGTTCGAAACCCACCCATTACACTACCGACGTGAACCCACTCGTAACACAAGCATTTAGCTTAGCACGAGGGGTTAACAAGAATACTAGTAATGTGCGACCAGTGCGACCCACAATACTAGTAAGCTTTTTTTTAAAAAAATAACCAAACCGTAATAAATAATTATGCGAGGGGATGGATAACATTTTAAAAATCACACCGTGATCGACTTTCACATGTGCATAGCTGCGGTAAAAGAACGATGTCTTTAATCTTACAATAATGGATACACCCCTTCCTTGTTTGACACATTATAATCAGCTTTCACATGATACGGGCATCAGATAACGTGCCTCGGGTTACTTTGTGACAAGCGTGCCTCGTTTGCGTCGATACATTAAACGCGTGATGGCGTAAACGTGGCAAATAAGTAACTTTTTGACGGAGTAATTTTGAGGAAAGTAGCTAAGCAGCGAGTATAATAACCGGGACAGACACTTCCACCGTTCACTTGCCATGGTACGAGTTATTAATAGAAAATAAGCATACATAATCAACCGATAACTGGGCACGGGTCTCCTCTCAGAAGGAGTGGGATTAGGCTATAGTCCATCACGCTTGCCTAATGCGGGTTGGCAGACTTCACACGCCGTCAAGAAAATCTCTCAGGCATGCAGGTCACCGTTGTAAGCGAGAGATAATTCAATATTAATACCTACGCACATGATGACGAAACGTCAGACGTGCGTGCCTTGGGTTCGAACTAGAGACCTACGACATGGCAGTGCAGTGTCCAATCATAATTTAAGTTTATTAGTATAAATAGGTATTCAGGATCGAGTATAAGCTCTATGCACTTGACTATGGGCCAAACAAAACGCAGTAAATCTATATCTATACTAATATATAAAGCTGAAGAGTTTGTTTGTTTGTTTGTTTGCTTGAACGCGCCAATCTCAGGAACTACTGGTCCGAATTGAGAAATTCTTTCAGTGTTAGATAGCCTATTTATTGAGGAAGGCTATAGACTATATATCATCACGCTACGCGGACGAAGTCGCGGGCAGAAGCTAGTTAAATATAAAATACAACATCAAAGTGTACGGTAGAGATCGCTGCAAAAAGGCAGCATAACTAAGGGTTGGCGGTTTAGAAATAAAATATAGGGAGAATAAGCAACATTTTGAAATAGTTTGATATTAGAATCAAAGTTTGTTAAACAAATACGCAGCTTGGATTGGAAGACAATATGCAGTCTAAGTAATGAATATAGGACTTACCTGCATGTCATGATGTCAACCGACATCCAATTTGCCATAAAACCCGCTAGTATTCAATATTTTACTTCAATTGATTATTCATATATTTATTTTTTTTGTACTGACATGAACAAAGGTTAATGACTTATTGTCTTACTTATTCTAATTTTGAATATGTCTTAGGGCCACTTGCACCAAATTCTATTTAAATCATTCTTTTATGCATTTAGTTAAATATGTTTTACTCCATAAACATAACACATTTAAGATCGTCTTGCACCAAGTCTGTCTTATGTCAATTTAGTTAAATGAATTGAACATGTCGATAAAACAGTTCTCTACGTTCCGTTTTTACATTACATCTACATTACATCATAGTAATGTGAAAAATCTATTAAAAAAATTATTTGTAGAAACCAGTACGTCAGATACCAGTATGTCAGAAACCAGTATAAAAAAATTATGTTATGAATAATAGATATAAAATTAAATCAAATTTAATAATTTTTATAATTAATTAATTTTAATTAATGATAAATCGATGATTTTTATTGAAAATAGTCTGCATGTAACGAAACTTACGCCATTATTTTGACTTTTCCCTGCCATGACAACCAATCCAAACAAAGTCATATTTATTTGTTGTGTATTTTATTTGATAAAATGAAAAAATAATCTTAAATAGGTGAATAATCTCTCATAGAAATTATTACAAGGCTTCTAGTAGTATTTTATCTCAAAATAAACCATTCGTCAGATGACAGTTCAATAAACGGCCATTCGTATTTAAGTATGATTTAAATAGGGTCTTCAGCGTATTTAACTTTGACAGGTCTTTCAACGTATTTAACACGGAAATTATTTTGGTGCAAGACGAATGTTTGACTTAAATCAAAAATCGTGTTTAAATACAATTTAAACGTATTTAAGAAGTTGGTACAAGTGGCCCTTAATCTATTTTTACCAACGATTTTGTTTTGAGTCATACTGTATTATACTACTAACCACTATAGCAGCATTGCATACTTAATGCAATTTAATTGTATGGAAAGTAGGTTGTAGTCTGTTTGAAAGTGTCGGATTTGTCGAGGTTTCGTTGTACCTAGGTTGTTACTTTGTATTACTATTATTTTGCTAAGAGCTAACTGCCTCATTAGCCTAGTGGTCCTGAGCGCGACTGCTACGCTTGAAGTCTTGGGTTCGATTCCCAGGTCGAGCAAAGTGTTATTGGGTTTTTCTATGAAATTCCCAGCTCAGAGTTTGGAATTCGTTCCCGGTTAATGACAATAGGCTCGCCCCATATTACATGGGACCTAAACATACCGGCGAACTGTGGGTGTACATTAGTACGCCTCTGCCTAACCCTTCGGAGAAAACAGGCGTGATGGTATGTTATGTTACTATTATTTAGCCGTACTTGATTAGATTGGAAGGCGAGTCCATTATAGTTGGATAAAGTTACATGAAAAAGACCATCTGCATGACAACTGCCTCATTAGTCTTGTGGTCCCAGGCGCGACTGCTACACTGGAGGTCCTGAGTTCGATTCCCAGGTGCTCAAGCTATTGTATGTGTCTATTTACAGACGAAAACAGAGTGAAATCTAGGTAGGTAGATATTTGCCAAAGATACGGCTTCACCTAATCTATCCTAAGTAAACTAATCTAAGTAAGGTAAGGTAAGTAAGTAAATCCTATCTCGCTAATGTAGTTACTCACTTATGTAACGTGACTTCGATCTTCATACACTTAGAAAACTTCTAATGAGTTAAATCACTTATTGGCCACAAGTGCGGCTGCTGAGCATAACGTCCTAGATACGATTCCCCGGCTGGGCAAAGTGTTATTGTGCTTTTCTATGAACTCGTCTGTGACAGTTTGAAGTTTGGACTTATGCTCGGATATGGTAAAAAGTTTGCAGATTATTGTAAATTCTTGCGCGGTCTAGGCAGGGAAGTACTAATGTCTAAAGTCTTGAAGCGGCGGTAGCCTAATGGCTAGGGCGTCGGACTTGCGATCATGTGGTTGCCGGTTCGAACCCCACCCATTGCACTACCGACGTGAACCCACTCGTAATACAAGCAATCTAGCTTAGCACGAGGGGTTAACAAGAATACTAGTACTGTGCAAACCACATTGCTAGTAAGCTTTAAAAAACGAAAAAAAAATGTACTTGCAACGACATTATTATTCCTCTGCCTAACCCCCAGGAGAAGTATCTAACGGAAAAACCCAATAAAACTCCTTGCCAAACTAGAAATCGAACCCAGGACCTCTTGACAGCCGCACTTACAACCACTACACCAACGAGGCAGTATTCAAAAACGGTTGAACATGTTGCAATAAGTTGTGGAAAGGACTATAAAGATTATTGTAACCACTTACCTACCTATTCGTCTACTCATCAAATTGATACTTTCAGAACTTCTAAATATATCCGTACATACCTAATTTCCATATTCAAACACTTCAGCAAAACGGCTTAGCTTATGCTGGCTTAGAACATTTTGTTTCTTGAACCATTTAGCTTGATCTCAAGTCAAAACACCCGAGATGTTTAATTTAATTTATTTTATTATGTGTTGTTGAATGTTGATTTTGATTTTGTTATGTTTAATTTTAATTATTATTTTGAATTTATTTTCTTTAATTTAATTTAGTTTATTTTAATTTAATTTGAGTTAATTAATATAATATATAATGCATGATGTGCTTACCTGTAAGGGATTGTTACACTAGACTAGATTGATTTAAAGTTATTCCATAATTGTTTTAGTGTAGGTACTCAATTGTTGGTGAGCCAAATAATAAAAATAAGATGTCTATGGTACAAGTCATCTTTCATAGATCCTGACATCGCTGTCAGGGACACGCACAACTGGTACAAGTAAAACTTCGAAGCGAAGACAATTGGTTAAAAATAAATAACGCACAGCGAAAATGAGACCTTGTCTTTTAGATAACAGGGAAGCTTTCTGATTGAGAGAGGTACGGAAAAATGGGTCGAGTGCGCCGGCCAGTAGTTAGAGCTAATTCATTATTATTAAAGCCTCTTTGTCTGTGTTTGACAGGTGGCGGGTAAATTCGGACGATCGCAGACGAAACGTATCGATGGGACGTGATAGGTTTTTTAAAGTTGTCAGGTGCTTTCAAAGCATAACTCATATAAAGCAGTAAACTTGGCTTAGTAGGAAACCCTTTGGGGGATAGGTAGGATTCAATCTCGTTGGGTGGTGGTCCACGGTAGGCATTCGTCGAACCGTGTGCATTGATTCTACGATGCACACAATCGCCCATTACGCATTAAAGTGCAATACTAGGCTACTCTTAGATGATGATATTATGTATGACCAACACATGTGTTTTAATTATTTATGCCTTATGCTATCATCTAGAGTCAAATGTAGTTTATCATTTAGCCAATGATAAAATATTCAAAAATGGATCTTACACTAAAGGTTTATATTAAATTTATAACATTTAGGTACTGAAAATAATTTTCCTTTAAAATATTCAAGACCGTCATAAAATGAATAACTAGGGTCTCGGAGAAAGAGACGAGTTTTCTTCGATAGACACATCCATACGTGAACATCATTCTATGTGAAGATTTGCAAATTGTCCTTAAAAGCATGCCGCTTACAATAGGGTTGGCTACACTGTCTGCTACTAACTTAGGGAGACCGCCACGCGCCGCCCGGCCAGATAATGGCGTCCAGTAGGCGATGGACGCGTTTGCGATGTAACGCCTCGCCGCTTATTGGGTTCGGTGTGTACACCAGACTCCAACCCGTCATGATCGTGACGATTGTCACACTACGCCCGTGACTGTTCGGCAATAGGCTCATCTTTACTACGTTGCCTTGTCGTCTGTTTTTATATTAATTTACTAGCTGCTAACCCGCGACTTCGTCCGCGTGGTATTGTAGCCTAAGCTACTCCTTGTTACATCAACTATCTGCTATTGAAAGTCCGGTCAAAGTCGGTCCAGCCATTTCAATTAGCCGGAGAGAGAGATTAGCCGGAACAAACAGACGGACAAACATTTAAAAAAATGTTTTGGTATATAATATCTACCGTGTATACATCTAAATGCACTTAGTAAAAAGCGGTTATTTTAATATTACAAACAGATACTCCAATTTTATTTATTTGTATAGATTTACTGAAAATCCATGTTATATTGTTTTCATTCACAATTTTTATTTGTGATAGCCCTATGTTGAATTCGTTGTTGCGTGCACTAGAGACTCTGTTAAAAGGTCCGACGTCGCGGCGGCAAGTGCAGCGATCGACGGAACATGCCTAGTTTAATGGCTGTTATATTAAATTGTAGTGCTTTTCAATTCAGCTCCTGTAAAATATTCCCCTTTTCTTAGTAATGTTGCATCACTTTGCCTTTAATTTAACATAACATAACATACCATCACGCCTGTATTCCCCGTAGGGTTAGGCAGAGGCGTACTAATGTACACCCACATTTCGCCGGTATGTTTAGGTCCCATGTAATAGGGGGCGAGCCTATTGCCATTAACCGGGCACAAATTCCTAACTCCGAGCTGCTACTGGGAATTTCATAGAAAAACCCAATAACACTTTGCTCGACCTGGGAATCGAACCCAGGACCTCTAGCTTAGCAGTCGCGCTCAGGACCACTTGGCTAATGAGGCAGTTAATTTAAGCAAGGCCTTTAATTTAAAGTATTGTTTAATATTAAAATTGAGTTGATATAATTTCTTGGAACTTGAGGATTGCATGTTGGGGATATTGGGGTTTAAAGTATGGAAGTTTTTAGTAGCAGCACAGAACTTAGTGTTGTGTGAGATAAGTTGACGCTTTCCTTATCAACCCACGGTAGAAACGATTAACTATAATAATACGGTTTTGTGGGGCTTTCCAGATATAAAAGAAACATACATAGTCCATAAAGATAAACAGTGGTCACAGTGAGCTTTATTAGGTACGGAACACACCTTTTAACAATACTTGTTTGGGCACATAGTTACGTGGATACAGAATTACTTATTATCTACCAAAAAGCAGGCGAACAGTAAATATATATTATCGTTACGTTTGCACCGTAGTACAATTGCCGGTATTATCGTTAAAATCAACATCTCTCAGAGAACAACGGTAAGTACTAGCGGTCATGTCAATCTAGTCTTCCATAAGCGAATAAATAGAAAATGACGCATTCTATTTCCGGTTTAAAGACATTTATTTCTCAAAAAAAATAACATTACAGTTCACTTACATAATGAGAAAATGTATTAACATATAAGTGTATAAGTAAGTATGTCTGTGATCACAAGAATAGATTTAGATTATAATGTTATTTTTTTAGTGTTCATATTTTTTTCTAATATAGTTTTCTAGACCATTTCTGAATATATTTCCAGACAGCTTCTACAAAATAATAGGAATCAAAACAAGAAATAAAATGGAAATCTATATGTTAGAAATCACCCCCGAGGGTCAGAGAATCACAACCAATGTGCCGTAGCGAATATGGCGTAAGACAACTGTTGTAGGCTAATCCAGCCTCTTCCCTAGAGGCTGGATCATCACAGAATCGCAGTTCTATTTTGGCATTCTACTTTACATTATTTTTTGAGCTATTTGTTTATATTTATTATTATTATTTTTTAAATAACCTCATTAGTCTAGTGGTCATAATCACATCTGCTACGTTTGGAATTCTGGGTTCAGTTCCCAGAAGCTCGTCGCTAAATAATAATTCTACGACTGACAATCACTCGATATTTATTGATATTAAATGTTAGCATCCTTAAACTATGTAGAAGTAGTTCGCAAACTTTCATGCTACCTCGATATTCTGCCAGCTCCTATTATAAAAACTCAAGTCAATTGGTAATATATAGAAAATGTATATAGAGACATTATACATAGCTTAACAGACAGTCTCTATACAAATCGAACTACATTAAGTTAGTTTAACATTTTGAACAAGCCGTCAGACACCCACATACTCCGCCAATATGTTCCACATTGTTATTCCAGCCACGCAAAATCGTATGCAAAGAGGGAGGCATAACTTAAACAGTGGAAAATATTCGCATCCCGCAGCCGACTCGAAGGTAACTGACTGACTCAGAATAAATGACTAATTACTGGGTCGACTCATTAGCACAGATTCCTCCCTCCAACCCTCCCAAATTAAAGAGGCTCACTCAAGCAAATGAGCAAGCGCATAACGGTTACATTAACATTTGGCAGAGTTACACTTCAAAAGTGGGTAGATATTAAAATTGTATTCAAAAGGAGCAATCATAATAAGACGCTTTTCATCTGTTTCATGCTTATTGGATCAAGGATTGTTTATGTGAGTACTTATAGTACGATCTACCTAGTTATAATTATTCAATAACATACCATCACGCCTGTATTCCCCGAAGGGTTAGGCAGAGGCGTACTAATGTACACCCACAGTTCGCCGGTATGTTTAGGTCCCATGTAATAGGGGGTGAGCCTATTGCCATTAACCGGGCACAAATTCCTAACTCGGAGCTGCCACTGGGAATTTCATACAAAAACCCAATAACACTTTGCTCGACCTGGGAATCGAACGCAGGACCTCTAGCGTAGCAGTCGCGCAGGACCACTTGGCTAACGAGGCAGTTCAATTATTTTGGAAAATGTTTTTCTATCTGTTACTGTGAAAGGCAGATAAAATATTTGAATGACAACTTTAGTAGTAGGTAACACAGATTAGATTTAATCGTAGTTAGTCCCTAATTTTAGTTGGCTGCGACTATCAGTACCTACAATACCAATATGCTGCTATCGCATTATATTTTACAACCGCGGCTACCTTTAACAACCGAATATTTAAAAAGTGAACCTACATTGAACTCGCTCTGCCCAGTGCCCAAATAACAACAAATAGACTCCACAGCGAATACACTCTTACAGTCAGCAAAACTAAATACTTTAACCGCATCCAATTATACGATAAACAAATAAAAACAAGGCCACAGCATAAAACTATAGCGTTCGAAACAAAGCGAAGAGCAGTGCATCAACGTGCAAACTTAATAATTTGTTACTGCTATTCATCACTCTGGAAACTGCGAGGAGTTTGGATGCATTTTGTGCAGGATACGAGAGTGCGTTGAAATTGAAACATTTTCGTTTGCAACACTGTAACACCACACAGGGACATCTAACTAAATTGAAGTGTGTTCATTTTATGTTTGTGTCGTGTAATAGTAGGGTCGTATTTTTTTTCTATTCATAAAGTGAGGGTTTAGTGATTTATTTCACACTTTAAATTGACATAACTTTTTTATTTAGGAACTCATTGAAAATAAACAAACAGTTTTGATTGAAGCTTACCACAATACATAAGTGAAAACCGCACTAAAATCCGTTAAGCCGATTCTGAGATTAGCGCGTACAAACGCACCGGAAAACGGACAAATATTATGACAATCATGGTGTTAGGTTCTATGGCTTTTGATAAAGACCTTTTCTAAAGGTCTTTATCAAAAGATAAAGGCCGTGGCCGAAATGTGTTTGCTGGGGAGTTTGTTGCGCCGCTTCTTCTTCCCAGTGAAAACACTAGGAAGCGGTGAAGGGCGGGCGTTTTGGGGGCTGTCTATAATGTAAAAATGACGTTCAAAAAGTACTACCTAGTAGTCTATATTGAATAAATGATTTTGACTTTGACTTTGACTTTGCCTTCTTGATAAAGATTAACACTAGTTTTCTGCCTCATTAGTCAAGTGGTCCTGAGCGCGACTGCTACGTTAGAGGTCCAGGTCAGGCAAAGTGTTATTGGGTTTTTCTATGAAATTCCCAGTAGCAGCTCGGAGTTTGGAATTTGTACCCGGTTAATGGCAATAGGCTCGCCCCCTATTACATGGGACCTAAACATACCAGCGAACTGTGGGTGTACATTAGTACCTACACCTCTGCCTAACCCATCGGGGAATACAGGCGTGATGGTATGTTATGTAATCTAGTTTTTTCATCTTCCTTGTACAGACAGCGATCAGTCACATTAACCTAAACCACTTTGCATTGACTATATTACTTGTTTATTGTATGCAATGACCGTATATATTATAGTGGTTGAATGTGAAAAGTTCTCAAAGGAATACCTAGGCTGGGGCAGTTTTGAATTTTGATTCTATTGACCGACATGGCCGCTCAAGACGAGAAAATGCGTCCATATAATTATGTCGCGGCATGTTTACTCTGCTGGCCCAAATAGACGAGATGTTAATTTACAGCTTGGTATAGACCAGTTTGATTCATGGTAACTATTGGCGGCGTGTTTAGTACGGTGTGATCGAACTAATTTTGTTAATTAGCCATTGTTAGTAGGCAGCACACGCGCGTTTGTTCTGTTGTGTATGTACTCCACACCCTGGTAGATTGACATTGTCTGTCGCTTGGATGCCCTTATTTTCTCGTGTCAAACTCTTTAGCAAATTAGGTAAAACCGAATTTGATGGCCATGTTGTTGGATGGCGTACATTTGGCGGTATGTTTTGGTGTTATCCAAGTCTAACAAAGTGTATACATATAAATTACTAGATTTTGCCCACGATTTCGCTCACCTGATGCTATAGTAGGATTAGAAATGGATTACAAAAATAATTTAACAAAACCAACAGAGATGATTTCTTCTTTGTATGGGTCTCTATACATCAGAGAGATCAAGCTGTATCTTGGGATCCAATAAATTAATTGTGATAAACAGTTCACCAGTTTTTAAGTTGGAGAATATACTTTCTAACAGTGATAACAAAATTAAAATATATTCAGTAGTTTTTGCTCCAACCCGTAACAAACGTCGTTTTTTAGAAGAGAAGAGAAGAGAAAAGAAGAGAAGAGCAGAGAAGAAGAGAAGATTATTATATTTGTAGAGAAGAAGAAGAGAAGAGGTTCATAGCAACATACCGATGAGTTGTGGATGCACATCACATAATACAATTCTGCAGCAAGTGGATACATTATGGGCAATATTTTCCAATAAAAGTGAACTATTTATTTTCTCAAGTATGCCAATCCCACTGGAATGTTCGTTTATCTTTATTTTATTGCAAAACAATTAATTACACTACTGAAAACTTTTTCCAAAGTGCAACCGCGTACAAATCTAAAGTTACGACTCCTACAACAACAGGTCTTTGATACAACTTTAGTATATCGTCTGAAGCAATATATCCCGAGATTAAACGCAACGCCAATAAATAAATTGGTGTTTCGCAATCAACGTGTCCAGATCTCAAGTCCGAGGGTAACAAATAACGTTAGTTTACATTTTACAAGGATTTGTTGGCGCCAACCAAACTCGACAGAATTTCTACGGCTTGAGGGGATATTGCCTGTTACAATAAGAGTAAAAATCAAATGGCTATTTGAAACTTATCTGTCAGATAGTATATTTTTGTAATGTTGGGTACGCACGACTACATATTAAGCTATAGATTTTTAGTGCGAACCAATCTCTCATCATACGGAAAGGTCGGAAAGCCTATATAAGGTCAGCTTATACTGGAGACGCATAGCTTGATGTGTAGCCGTGTGTACGCATAGCTATCGCATGTGTTGCATTCGTAAATGTATACGTGTAGATTTGTGTGTAAGAAGGCCTCGTGGTTAAGTAATAACTGAGCAGATCAATTTGATCTGCCGCGGTCTGTGTGTGGACTTAACACATCGAGAACCCTCCGTGCCTCGGAGAGCACCCTCCGTACCTCGTAAAGTCCCGATTGTCATACGAACATCTTTGGCAATTGTTAGTGGAAGTCACAAAGGCAAAAAAAACTGACAGCTGTCTATCCTCCGAATATCAGTATTGCTCAGAAATTGGGTTACAGAGGTCTGATGGCAGTCGCTTTGTGTAAAGTTCTGATATTAAGCTGCATTTGGTTAGACCGGAAGTCGACCCCAACACAGTAAAAATAGGAAAAGGCTCGGAGAATGATGGAGATTTGTGTGTGTAGCTTGTGTTGAATGTATACAGTCGACATACAAAATACTTACGCTATTTATAATAACTTTAGTCGTTAGTCGATATACAATACAATACATTTATTTCCCAAATAAACTTTATAATATTTAAGTTTCCAATGGTCCCAAACTAGGCTACGCCTGTATCTTGGGCACCAAATAAGTTGACATATAATTCGTTATTTTGTATGATCAATTGAATTGATGACATAGACGTTATTAAAAAAATTATTTATTTATAACACATACTGCTACCACAGATAATAGAATCTGCTACTAAAGACGTATGATAAGGAAACACTAAACTTCCTTCATACATTCTTGTAACAACACGATCGACTTACGTAAGGCTATAACAACAAGAGCAATAAAAGTAAGGAGCTTAGTTTCGGTAAGCTAAAGTGACTTGACTTACTGCACAAACTTGTGTAGCGCTGACCTTTTGCAATAAACGCCTTCTGAATTGCCTGTAGACAGACATGACCGTCTCTGCGACGATTTCAGGGCAAGTTACTATAGAGTAAGTACTCTTGCTTTATCAGTAAAAAAGTGGGGAAGCCATTTTGAATTTAATTTGATACAGAAAACAGAACCTAATTTACATAAATTAAAAATGATAGAGAAATTTCAGACGAAGAGTGTGAGATTTGATTGTACTATTTCATCTGGAATAAATAGTAGGTAAGTACGTGCCTAGTCTTTTTCATAAAAAAATAGCTTGAGGAATAATTATTAATCCTTATTGTACCTAATATTAGTTGGCCCCATGATAAGATTTACTTCTGTATCGTCCTATTACAAAAATACATCTAAACTCTCAACTTTGCTGATTCCAATTTATGATGGGGTTGGTTAATCAAAGTCACGGATAAAATAACTACCTTCCCTTTGGTAGACACTTTATTTTATAGTTTAGATGATTTATATTAATGATGATGATTAAAATTATATTCTGTTTAGCAAATTTCGTCTGTAAAAATAGCTACATACTTACGTAAAGTAAGAGATACAGTCACGGCGTTCTTTTATATGATGTTATGTATTTTTTACGTACTTACACGACCTAAATCCTTCCTCTTTGATGGCGTTTCATACCTTCAAAGAATGGGCCTTTTTTATTTATAAACGTCTGATGAATGCAGAATCCGACAGGGGTTGCCTTGTCTTGAAACTTGTGGCGAAATCCTTGAACCCTCATCTTACAAAATATATAAGATATATAATAAAAGTTGCTACTATATAAATAAAACGGTTTAAGAAAAGTAAGACTAATATTTAGAACTAGCTTCTGTCTGCCCGCGGCTTCGCTCACGTAAAGCTATATTAGGAGTAAAAATATATAACCAGCATTGATGGCCTCTTTTCTGTATGGGCCTCTATTCATCAGGGAGGTCAAGCTGTATCTCAGTTTTCATTTAATTAATTGCGAAAAGAAGTTCACCAGTTTTTAAGTTGGAGCATATACTTTGTAACAGTGATAATAAAATTTAAATCTATTCAGTAAGTTTTGCTCCAACCCGTAACAAACAGACAAGAATTAAAAAAAACACATTTTCGGATTCGGAGACGTCTATAACCATAATAACCCACGTGGTTTTTTTTAAATATCTTCAATGTACAGATGTACAGACACAGCTTTTTTACAATTTTATAATAGTAGAGAAGAAGAAGAAGATAACATTATTATCTTCACCAAATTCCGCTTCGTGTTTTTTTATACATTTGTCTATTACGACTATTACGTGGTATATGTGTAGGTACGCGACGAATATTTAAAATTTATCTATCATGTGAATGTGAGAGCCAGCACTCAAATTGCATGATTCATCTAAGATACCTGTACATGTTTCCTATTAATTAAAATTATTAAATGCAATAGTAAAAAAGAACAGTACAATTTTTCATTGAGTTTCGATTTTGTTGCTTATTTTCTTGCACGTCCCACAACTAACATAATAACATACTTCTCTGTTTGCGGCAGCTGGCGTGGAATCTTAAACAGCTAATACACGAACAACACGTTCTCGTTCGAATCGGATTGCAATGAAAACAATCATAAATTTTTAACAAAGTTATTAAAATTCTGAATGGAGAATAGTTGCGTTGTGAACATTTATTCTGATTAATGATCGCGTTGTATTAATAAATTGTTTTCACTTCGTTTGCATGTCAAGGCAAGCACAGAGACTAATGTATTTGGAATCCATTAAAGTACTTCAACTTACCCCGGAATAACACCTTACCAACCGAATTCAACTCTATTATTTCAACTCCAAAGTCTAATTTGTAACGTACGACAGTCAGTACTTAAGTTCAGTATGTGTTCTGCAATAAAAGTAAGGAGCTTAGTTTCGGTAAGCTAAAGTGACTTGACTTACTGCACAAACTTGTGTAGTGCTGACATTTTGCAATAAACGCCTTCTGAATTGCCTGTAGACAGACATGACCGTCTCTGCGACGATTTCAGGGCAAGTTACTATAAAGTAAGTACTCTTGCTTTATCAGTAAAAAAGTGGGGAAGCCATTTTGAATTTAATTTGATACAGAAAACAGAACCTAATTTACATAAATTAAAATTATCACAGAAATAGGATAGAGATATGATAGAGAAATTTCAGACGAAGAGTGTGAGATTTGATTGTACTATTTCATCTGGAATAAATAGTAGGTAAGTACGTGCCTAGTCTTTTTCATAAAAAAATAGCTTGAGGAATAATTATTAATCCTTATTCTACCTAATATTAGTTGGCCCCATGATAATTTACTTCTGTATCGTCCTATTACAAAAATACATCTAAACTCTCAACTTTGCTGATTCCAATTCATGATGGGGTTGGTTAATCAAAGTCACGGATAAAATAACTACCTTCCCTTTGGTAGACAATTTATTTTATAGTTTAGATGATTTATATTAATGACTAGCTGACCTGAGAGACGTTGTCCTCTCCAAGTTTCAACTAACCACCTCGAAAAATTTGATTTTCCATATTTGTAATACACTTAGCGCCATGGACCTCTGAATACCATATTTCTGACCTATAAATTACTTAATTTCAAAAATTTGTTCACGTGGTATTGACATGAAGCATGGAAATATAAACAGACATACCTACATAGACAAAAATCTCAAATAACTGTTTCGGCGTCAGTAAATTAAGATTAACGCACGTTGCATTTTTTTTTAATTAATATAATACATATGTGGCATATTCTTAGGGTATATTATTTAATTATTTGAATAAATGCAAAACTCTTTAGTTACTTTCTTAAATAAAGTGTGCGCACTGTATCTACACTATGGAGGTTTCAAATTATAAAATAAGTTACTATATGGCTGGATGCTTAAAAGAAGAAAACAATAATTGTCAAAATTGTCTACTCAAAATGAGACCTGTTATCGAATCAAATTTCATTGAGGTAATAACGATGTCGTGGAGTTTTAGGCGGGAAAATGAAAAGTGCACGTTGTCGATTTTAAATTATTTTTCAAAACTTGAATTTCTCCGAAGTTTAATGTGTAATTATGGTGGATAATTAACCATTAAGTGTTCGTGAACGTGTGAGAGTGTAGGCAAATGATATAAAATTGAAAATCGTGACTTTTTGGGTTCACTCCTAAACTCCATCGAAGCCTCAATAAAGTTTCTACCATTTTATTGGGGCAACTGAATTTATACTTGACACTGGCGAACACAAAAAGTGTGGTGCCATAATACAATCCCATGATGGGAAATATTCTTTGAATACTTGATTACTTTATTACTTGACACTGGCAAATACACAAAAAGTGTGGCGCCATAATAAAATAAAAAAAAAAAAAAAAAAAAAAACGATGTCGTGTTAGTCCGCTAGAAAATAAGTTGTCATTCTTTGTTTACTTCTATAATCTACTCAAATATTTAGTTTTTACACCGGCTTGTGCTCGCTGGATAAATCCTATGTATGCCCCGTGATTCCCTGTGTAAGTAGAGTTAGAATAACTGTACTAATAATCAATTCCTGGTCACAATAATGGTTTCTGATTGATCTACGTTATTTTCTTGTATTATCTTATTTAGTCCCTATAAGTGTATTTTTTAATTTTATTACTCGATTCTGTTATAATGTTTGATCCGTGCTAGTCTAATACAGAATTACTTGAAAAATTAATTGACTACAATGGTTATTTTTAAAATTCAGCGTTTTTAATGGTTAAAATGTTAATAACTTTTGATAGAGAGAACCGATTTGAATTAAAAATAGCCTAAATGTTAATCCAAGATACAGGCTATGAATTCCTGCCCACTTCCTCCAAATCTCTTCAGTAGTTATCATTTGATGCGCGGTCAAACATACAGACAAACCGACAGACAAACCGACAGACAAACAGACAGACAAACCGACAGACAAACAGACAGACAAAAGTTCCAAAAATAATAGAAATGGATTGTGTTACCGATTCTGAGTCCCCCAAATTAGTTTTTTTGTAAATATAAGCAATGTACAGACACGGCTCACTTACATTTTTATTATATGTAAGAAGATGATGATTAAAATTATATTCTGTTTAGCAAATTTCGTCTGTAAAAATAGCTACATACTTACGTAAAGTAAGAGATACAGTCACGGCGTTCTTTTATATGATGTTATGTATTTTTTACGTACTTACACGACCTAAATCCTTCCTCTTTGATGGCGTTTCATACCTTCAAAGAATGGGCCTTTTTTATTTATAAACGTCTGATGAATGCAGAATCCGACAGGGGTTGCCTTGTCTTGAAACTTGTGCCGAAATCCTTGAACCCTCATCTTACAAAATATAAAGATAGAAATAAAAGTTCCTACTATATAAATAAAACGGTTTAAGTAAAGTAAGACTATATAATTATATATTTAGAATATATAGTATAACTGCCTCATTAGCTAAGTGGTCTTGAGCGCGACTGCTCCGCTAGAGGTCTTGGGTTCGATTCCCAGGTCGAGCAAAGGAGGGTCTTTCTATGAAATTCCCAGTAGCAGCTCGGAGTTAGGAATTTGTGCCAAGTTAATGGCAATAGGCTCGCCCTCTATTACATGGGACCTAAACATACCGGCGAATTGTGGGTGTACATTAGTACGCGTCTGCCTAACCCTTCGGGGAATACAGGCGTGATGGTATGTTATGTTATATTTAGAATAACATTATTATCTTCACCAAATTCCGTTCGTGTTTTTTTACACATTTGACTATTACGACTATTACGTGGTATATGTGTAGGTACGCGACGAATAATTAAAATTCATCTATCATGTGAATGTGAGAGCCAGCACTCAAATTGCATGATTCATCTAAGATACCTGTACATGTTTCCTATTAAGTAAAATTATTAAATGCAATAGTAAAAAAAAGAACAGTAAAATTTTTCATTGAGTTTCGATTTTGTTGCTTATTTTCTTGCACGTCCCACAACTAACATAATAACATACTTCTCTGTTTGCGGCAGTTGGCGTGGAATCTTAAGCAGCTAATACACGAACAACACGTTCTCGTTCGAATCGGATTGCAATGAAAACAATCATAAATTTTAAACAAAGTTATTAAAATTCTGAATGGAGAATAGTTGCGTTGTGAACATTTATTCTGATTAATGATCGCGTTGTATTAATAAATTGTTTTCACTTCGTTTGCATGTCAAGGCAAGCACAGAGACTAATGTATTTGGAATCCATTAAAGTACTTCAACTTACCCCGGAATAACACCTTACCAACTGAATTCAACTCTATAATTTGAACTCCAAAGTCTAATTTCTAATGTACGACAGTCAGTACTTAAGTTAGTGATGTAGAGCGTCTTAAACAGGACAATTTAAACTAACACCTAGACTTAGGTGTTCAGATTTATGATACCGCGAACGGTGGAAGTATTTGTTGGGTGACGTCATTTCCGGTGCAGTAAGTACTAATTGTGTACTCAGGAGCTGCGTTATCTGTGGTACTTAGTTCCCAAGACGTGGAGATAGTTGAGGGGTATAGTTCGTAAGCGACTAAATGATGTTGGTTTAGTTTCAGAGAATGGAGTTACGTTTGTATGTCGATGAGCTAGTGAGTTCACTCGGTAAGACTGAAATTAAACTTCAATGTACATCGTACCACGTCGTTAAAATAGAAATGAATTTACAATAATATATATTTTTTTTTCTTTAGCAAAAAGCTTACTAGCAGTGTGGGTCGCACATTACTAGTATTCTTGTTAACCCCTCGTGCTAAGCTAAATGCTTGTGTTACGAGTGCGTTCACGTCGGTAGTGCAATGGGTGGGGTTCGAACCGGCAACCACATGATCGCAAGTCCGACGCCCTAGCCATTAGGCTACCGCCGCTTCAAATTAACATGTATATTAATCAAAATTTAACGCTACAGGTATCTAGTGGTTTCGGGTTCATGTGTTAATACATGCAACATATACCTACTTACTTATAACATAAAATATACATACATATCAAGCTATACATTTTCAGTATAATATATAAGCTGATCTCAATTGTGTAGGCTTTCCGTACAATGAGAGTATCGCGTGTGATATCATCATACAGACATGTAATATTTGTGTTTGTAAAGGAACTAGCGATTGCTATGCATGAGAAAATAAATTGTAGTAAAATTTCATTAAAAAAATTACTAAGCATCCATGGATACTAATATTTTAAACATAAAAGTATCTCTGTCTGTTTGTCTAAGCCTTTTCACGCCTAAATTACTGAACAGATTTCGATAAAATTTAGCATAGAGATAAATTGCACCCTGAAGGACATACGTTCGGTATCTCACCTTGCCATCTTCTACATATTCAGGACAAAGGTATATTTTTTGTCGCTGTATGTGCAAAAAATTATGTGGCATTAGCTTCACCAAAATCCCAAGTCGACTAAAACTTAGAAGCTAGAAATACATTCTGAATATTTCAACTTGTTTCCAACACTATTGAAGCGTCAACATAACAACGCTTCCGCTCCGAACACGGCAAAAGTTTTGCAGCATATTTTTTGAAATTATTATGATGATGACAGATATGTTTAGGTATGCAGGTGCCCGTATTCTTCCTCTGAGGAAATCAAATGCAAGAACTGATCGCATACTTTTTTTTGCATCACACCTTTATTTCTCGAAGGATAAGGAAGAAGTGTACACCCACAGATCATCGATGTGTTTAGGTCCCGTGTAATAGGGAAAATGGTAGATGACCGGCTTAGGAGAATTAAACAATATTTCTTTTTTTTTATTTTCAAATCGTCCCCAGTTTTCCCAGACAGATTTCCAGCTCTATTCATCCGAGGCTTGGTGGTTAGTGTCTCAAGTGCAACATTAAGGGAGGTGGGCGCCTGGTGCGTGGCAGGCCATATCTCCGGCCACCACAGGTTGCCTAGATTAAAGCCCAGGTTCCGGCTCCCAGACTAAACGTCGACTTGGCACCCTGTTACACCATTGTAGAATTGTTTTACTATTTACGAAGGTAATTTAAAAAATGATTATAACGATAGTATTACCTTAATGATTACACTTTATTAGGCAGTCGATATCATTGTCCACGTCCAGTATGACAAAAAATTATAAAGCTAGATAAAGGGGACCAATTATATAAGTTGTAAAAACATACTATCACGCCTGTGTTCCCTGTAGGGTTAGGCACAGGCGTACTAATGTACACTCACAGTTCACCGGTATGTTTAGGTCCCTGCCGCATAACGCTGCATGTCAGAACTTTTTTAGTCGTTTTTGTCAACCTTTTTTTGTTGTTTAATGTTACTGGTCGATATTTGTTTCTTTTTTATTTCGGGATTTGATTTATTTTTTCTGACAGGCGTTCACTTTTTTCCGTGAGCAGAGGAGTGACAAAAGTTGATTGTGCAGAGATTTTTTTGGAAAAATAACGGAGCAATTCAAAGTACCTATGATTTAACACATCATATTTTACTAATTACTACATTGCTTTCTACAACGCCTCTTGTTCTTATAAAATTGCGATAAAATTCCATGTTTGGTATTTTTTAAACGCTAACCAGGTACGTATCCTTAAATAATTTTCCTTAATCGTGAGTACAGTCTGATCTCTCTGGTCTAACCCTAGTTCATTTGTCTTAGGATTAGTCAGCAGTGAACAGGCCGTATTTCGGCCTCCTGGGTTGGGCCCAGTCGAGCCTTGTGGGTCATTGGCTGTCAACAACTTATATTCGGCCACGACCAGCCGCGTCTAGCCGCGAAGACTGCCCGCCAAGCATTTTAATATCAAAAATTCCAGCAGCAGCTACAACACATAATTATTCTATTTTTTTTTTCTCCTAACTTGCGTGCCACCAACTCTACATTTTTTATTTTGTATGTTTAAAATTTACTTCCTAGCGTTTTTTTTAGCGTTTATGTTTTCCTATTTCTTACCGTTAATCACGTGCGCGCGGACCTAACAACCGATTGCAATCGATTTGATGGGACGCGGCCCTTTTTTTGGTTATTTTCCTTATTTTTAAAGTACAGACCTGATTTCTTTTTTTTTCCTTATATTTAGTGTGTTTTTCTATTGTCAAAATTATACGATTTAGTGGTGAAAACTCTATATTTTTTTATTTTCGCTACATCCCATGTAATAGGGGGTGGGCCTATTGCCATAAATCGGGCAAAAATTTTACAAACTCCGAACTGCTACTGGGAATTTCATAGAAAACACTTTGCTCGACCTGGAAATCGAATCCAAGACCTCTATACGCTAGAGACTTTTGAATTGTATGTCGAGAATAGAGAGATTTTATGTCGAAATAACTGAATTCATAGAGAATTCCTTCTACCAATAGAAGAACAATCAATCTTAAATTGCAATCACGAAAAATCGCAATTGGAACTTTAACGCCCGTTACACACCTTGAGTTTTTTCTCTGAGACTTTGATATCTGTAAGATAGACTGTACAGATAAATCGTACGTCTTACAGCTTATTGATCGTTCTATACACCTAACGATTCCAACTAGTACCTGCATTTAAATTTCACTTAAAAAATAAACGGGCTTAATATTCGAAAACTATACATTTTACACATAGGTAACCAAATAACTTTAAGATCCTAATTTCTTCACTTCCACATACTTTTTGGAACAAGAAACAATACAAGAATACGTGTTTTTCAAACACTAAAATGAGTACAGTCGTGTAACATTACAGAGCGGTGTGATAGCGTGACATCCAAATCCTGTGCTTCCCGCAGTGGGCCGGTCATTCCTCCGCGTCACTACAGCTGATTTAATCAGCCGCCCCGAGTGGCTAGCCTCTTTGTTTAATGTTCACTTCGTTACATTAAATGCACACTGAATACTGTTATGTAGAGAACTGTACTAGTAGGGATGTCAGATAAACTGTTTTGAATTAACATACCATCATGCCAGT
The DNA here is from genome assembly GCA_947256265.1 of Acronicta leporina. Taxonomy (NCBI): domain Eukaryota; kingdom Metazoa; phylum Arthropoda; class Insecta; order Lepidoptera; family Noctuidae; genus Acronicta; species Acronicta leporina. The sequence continues at coordinate 658,209 of OX366527.1, read as the reverse complement.
ATTCCCTGAAGTGTTGGAAGACGTTACAACCACTGTTCACCGGTATGTTTAGGTCTCATGTAACCGAGGGCGCAAATCCAAACTCCGAGCTGCTTCTTAGAATATCATATAAAATTTACTCGATACATCGAACCAAGGACCTCTAGCATAGCAGTCGTAGTTAGGAGTATAAATCGATAATAACTACAAATAACCCGTTTAATAACCAGTTTATTTAGTTATATTATTCCTGAAAAAATGTTTTTAAGCCGGCAATCGAAAACTATGACAGTTACATGACCGTCGCTAAACCATCACCCTACCCTATATATAAAAATACTAAATACAATCTACATCTACGACAGCTGAACACACAAGACGTACCTATTACTATTGTATACATTCTCAGATCTTCTACAAGAGCTATAGTTCTAATCCTATAATTTACGACTTAGCCTTCTATGTTAGTATTTAATTCTTGGAAATTTTCAAATCTTTGTCGTTAAAACTATGCTAGATTCTCTTGGGGTCTGCGTTAGAATCTAGACTACAAAGAATATTAGGGATTTTGAGCCGTTAGACTGGACTTCTTAAGTCCAGTCTAAGGGCTCAAAATCCCTAGTCCCTAGCTCAAAATAGTAAAATAGTGGAGGTTTAGTCAGCATTTCTATGGTTTGAAGAATACTTTTTGTTTGTATTTGTTTTTACAATTTCTCTATAAGATCAATACCACGTTAACACTTTTCTATCTATGTATTTGCGAGCTGGTAACGTCAAATAAATTTGAAGTTTGACTTTCATTTGGCGCAGTATTCAAGTACCTAATAGGCTGCATTTTTTTAATGCACGGAAAATCCTTATGAGTGACATACCGACTAAATTAACGACCCCAAAATGGACCACTTATGGACTCAAGATAAGCTCTAATAGTAAACTAACGTTATCGTTGTCTCTGTTAAAATTTACAGCATTTAGTTTTGCTAGCTAAAACTAATTTGAAGAAATACTTCAAAAGTAAAATCTCATTTCCCAAGATATTGCATCCTCTCCAGATATTTGTATTGTCAGTTCCCGTCTTTGACTATCTATCTATAAGGACCCGCCTCTCAAGATCATTCCCCTCTGTCAAGGTAGTGGATTAAAAAATCTAACGCGTTTATCAAAACTGTTTCCGAAATCGATTTTTCATTAACAGAATCGTTTCCGCTCAGTAAGGTCATCATAAATGCTCCGTGTAAATACCGATATACGTGCAGTTAATGTATGCAAAAAAATATCTAATATCTTATTTAGATAAAGATGGAGTTATTTTCCGTATGTGAGTATTAAAGTTCATTTATTTCTATTTAAATCACATAATACAATTTATTAATAAAGATCGAGGACGTTACCGATTCAATAATCGAGTATAAGATAATCGTTTAGTCCAAGCATGCACTCCCCACGAGACTACCCGCACTCCCCACGAGACTATCCGCACTCCCCACGAGACTAGCAAATTTTTTTTACTAACAATATCAGCCTTCTGTTAATACACGTAAGATTTAAATTTGAAATATCCATCAAAATGTCATTTTTTGATTTCAATTATGTATCATCCAATAGGATGTCACCATTTCTGATTTCCAATTATAGGTCTTAATGCAGAATTACCGTTTTTTGGCAATTATAGGCCTTATATATATTATGACATAATGCACAAAACTCGATTTTTAAAAAGTGTAGCGAGACTATGTCCCTCTTTTGTTTTGTCATTTTAATTAATGATGTGATAGTGTTTGTTTACGATTTCGAATCGATATCGATATTATTTTCGTGTTCAATGTAAGACCAAATTATAATAATTGCTAAAGAACACTAAAGATGAATATCATGAATTTATGATATCACTATATTTTAATAAAATATAATTTTTGGAAATGACGTAACTAAGATTATTGATTATTTTTGATATCCAGTGCTATTAGATATTTTATTTGTTACTTTTTCAGATCTACAAAAGACCTTCATTTAAAATGAAGTAGGTGTGATTGATATTTAATAGCTTAAGCCGTTGCGGATAAATTTGTTGACAAAAGAATTTATAAATTAACATATTTAAATCGTATTTTAAAAATAATTGAAAATGATTTCTAAGATACGGTACGGTTTGAAGGTCTGGGGTTTCTTTTACCGCTTAGGTGGAAAACCAGCACATGACCCGCCTGAAGTGGTTACCGTAGCCTATTATATGAACGCTTGCAACACCTGGGGTATCAATCGCCCGTTGCCGACCCTGTAAAAATCTTTTCACACCCGGTAGACAACCCACAACACCGGTACCCCCACTGCCAACATAACGCTTCCTCGCGGAGCTCTGGCGATCTTGCTCACCGTTAGGAACACAACATAGTACAGTGCTATGTTATTTGGCTACTATTTTCTGCAAAGTGTAGGTGTTTCCCCAGTTATGCAGCTCCAATTGTAAGTAGAGTTATTCAATTCCACTATGCCCTGCCTCTCGGGGTGTTTCTTCAAACACATTATTTTCTTTTTTCGATATCCGGCTCAAAGAAATAACGAGAGTACGGAACACGTCATACCAGCATGTCTTTATTCTCCGAAGGGTTAGACAGATGCGTACTTAGGGGGCGAGCCTATTGCCCATTGCCTATTATTAATCGGGCATCAACCCTTAATTTTATAGAAAAACTCCAATAACACATTGCTCGACCGGGGAATCGAACCCAGGACCTCTAGCGTAGCGCTTCTGTTCATATTAACGCGCGACATAATGAACAAAATCGTATTTACTCCTACTTATATCTCGTGAGAAACAAAACGCTCTGTCTAGTGTTATTCCTAATATATCGGCCTGGCAAAGAAAAGAAAAAATCAAAATCAAAGAATCAAACTAATTGGTATCAAAGTATTTGTAACATAACGTCCCCAATATCCGCTCTATCTATACTAATATTATAAAGAGGAAAGATTTGTATGTAACAAATAAACTCAAAAGCTACTAGGCCGATTTCGAAAATTCTTTCACCATTTGCATGCTACATTATTCAAGATTAACATAGGCTATAGAATATGTATTTCGAAAAGTTAGCGATTTCTCTCACCCGTGCGTTTATTTTCCAATTACATAGTATGTACCTATTTATCTATACCTAAATAGTTTCTTTGTTTTGTATTTCATTAGCATGCAATGAGAGCATTGCATTGAAAATAATTATGACGCAAGATATTAAAAAGGTGTGTATGGATGATTTTAATTTTGCAAATAAATAATTACATATAAAAATAATTTGTAATCGTTGTTACGTTTTTATCCATTCTTCCTAAAATAATCTATCGATATAAAATATCGACATAGTAGCTTCCTAATTATTTTTATTGTATTATACGTTCGTATTGTCGTCAATTCTTGTATGTTGACGTATTTGACCTCTAATGTGTGCGTAAATTGTGTTAGTGGTGAAGATTTTAATATGTGTGAGTTCGTAGCGATACAAAATGATTTTGAGTATGTGTGCAGCAATGTCTCTGTAGTGTTTCCTCCCCCCGCACCAAAAGTGACAGACTTTTTTGTTCATAGAATTAAGCGCGTCACTTGTCCTGGGATAGATAGTCAAAGGTTCCCGTATCCCGTCACCAGTTATCCGAAAAAACACAATACAATTCAACCTCTTAGCTGTGATCCAATAACTAAACCTCTTTGTCTACATAGCGTACTCTGTCCCTCTCTAACGTATGCATTACGAGAGGGAGGTGCGCAGGAGAGCATTTATCGTCGGGAAAGAAATTAAAGTCGTGCCGAATCGAACGGTTTTATCTTCGTGTCGATAGCGGTCACAAATTATGTGCTTCCTTGCGTTAAGGGTTGGTTCTTTTAATGCGATTGGGTACAAATAAGATAACGATAGAAGTATTTCCTGCTGTTATGAATTACTTTAATATCCCATCTGCATATTCTTCTTGGTGATTCATTCATCTATTTCATTCATCTATTCATTCTAAAAAGTACGCAACATTTATTAGAATCTGCAAAATATAAATCTTTCATTTAAAACTATAAACATGGTTTGATTTTCATAAAATCATGATGCAAACAATAGTTATTAAACGACAAATAGACTCAGATATTAATCTTCATCTTGACTTATCAAATACAAAATCACAAATTAACTTCAACAGAACGCAAAACCTTCTGTAAATCCATGCTAAGAAAACACCCCGTTTACCTTTTCCTTAACATATGACCACCAAACCACTCCCAACCTTATCCGTTACAATTAAAGTAGAAATTTCTTTAACCAATTGCTTTGCTTAAGGTTTAGTCGAGATAAATGAATTTCCACTCATTGAAGATCAATCCAGGCGGCGTTATCTGTGTTTTGCGCCTTATCTATAGGGGCGTAACAATGTCCGTAGGATTTATAGTTTGGATGTAGATAGCCTTGGAGCCGGCAACTATACCTACGACGTATTCAGAGATCTCTGGGTCAGATAGGAATTACCTTTACTATTGTGAACGTGCCTATTTCTTTTGAGTTACAATTCTGTTTCGTCTCTGCAAGCTTTGCTTATTTTCGAGTTAAGCTGCGTACTCATATCATATTACTTTTCATTGCTTTGCATCAACAGCAACTTTTTCTCAACGCCTTGATGGTTTGTTACGGGAGGTAAGATAACATAACATAAACGTCAAACAGGATTGTATTTCGTCGTGTGTATGTGAGAACCAGAGCCTGAAAGTGTTTTACCTTGAATTGTGTGCAACCCTGTTTGTTCAAGACAACCATGCGCAACTAGGACGGTCTGTTTTCTTAATGCGTTATATGTACGAAACTCCAATAAGTAGAGAGTGGGGATTGTATGGTCCTGCTAGTGGCCACAGTGGTGTCGCACGTAAATTACTGACTGAAACGATTTCTACAGTTGATTGTACAGGGATTTCAATATCAAACATTAATCAATAATTAAAAGTAATTACCTATATTAATGTTATCAAAAGCCACACAAATCTTGGTCCCAAGAATTAATCCTATTTGTTACCACCAGCGCCCCTAGCGGTGGCGACAAAGACTGACAAGTTAATTTGCGCTGCATCGCAATCAGATTACGCCGCTCTTATCAAATTAACTGAACGTTATACCACCAAGAAACCTTTAAATTCCGATAAATTAATTTCCTATTCTTGTTCGGTTTCACTCGATATTATTGATTTATTGCTCGCTTTTGTAGTGTAAGTACGTTTTGTAGTGGGGACAAAGGATTTTGGTCGTGCTTTGATTTTGGTACGGAATGGTTGCTGCTAATAGTTCTAGTGTTTTATAATTATATCCGTATTTGACGATACGGGGAAAAGTTTATTTATCTTTATATTTTTTATCTTTTTTGATGAGGGGCTAATTTGTTATCGATATCAAGCTTTTTAACCCAGCAGCAAAGTGATTTGACAGCTCAGTGTTGCAACGGAAAAAATCTGTCCAGGGTGACTATCATACAACTCAAAACTAAACAAAAACGCAATGAAATTTCCGAATGAAGTTTTCGTTCATTAAAAAATAAATGGATTGTATTTTATATAAATCAAAAATTCAAATCCAACAAATGAATTGTGAATAAATCAAAAGTTACAACAACTCGGCGGTAACGAAGCGAAAGTTTTGTAATTGTTTGATTGGAATCAAATTATCAACTAAAATTTGATGTGATTTTAAAGGCAGACGTTATCAGTTCCCGCTAACGTGAAACTCGTTTTGATGACTGAAACCTCCACTCGAAATTTATTAAAATTTAATTTATTTTTCTAAATTAAACTAAAGGCACACAAAACTACTGGCATCACACCCTCAAAATCAATTTCTAGGTGATACCGATATCCTATATATCGACTGTCTAGCTTCAACTGATCATTGTTTTAGGTGTGATCCCATAACAACGAGACCGATGGATTAAGTGCTCTCTGTGGCACGGGGAGATATCACTAATTGACGTGATTTGTCGTCAAAGGAAAGAGCTCTTCAAACATAAAAAAATCTGTCTAGTGTGAGTTGAACTCGCATACTGAGGAGTACTTTGTATCAGTACAAACTTGTAGGGATAAACTGTATGGAGCGACAAACATAACTTTGCCGTTGGAAAACTGTTGTCACCGTACCCGTAATACATCACCTTCTTTCGCAGTTAGTTTACCAACTATAATTAAGTTAATTATAAAAAAAAAATATTACTACAACTATACTATAATACTACTAAGTACTACAAATTTACGGTTTTCGCTTCTTACCAAATTTCGTCATCCTAGATCAAAGGGTTTTATTCGCTTTAGTGTCAAAATATGCAGCATAAGCAGAGCATAAACGGCCGCCTTTTGATTGCGTTGACTTAGAGGTTTGATTTTTTCAATGCTCCAACCTTTATGTTATGATCACAAAAATTAAATATAATTTATTAACCCAAAAAAGAATATGAAAAGTTGCTAACACAATTTATTTTGTTCAACAAAATCAGTAAGCAAACTGTCAAAAAATCGTATACAAAAAACTCTTCGTATTTTCGGTCACGTCTACAAACATTGTATGTTTACGAAATGCCACATGATGGCAAACAACACTCCATCCATCATGACTGGTAATAGAATTAGGCTAGAGAGTTCCCAAATTAAATAAATGCTAAGCAACTGATTGATGAAGAAAAACGCTGGGGAAATTCTAATTTCGTACATCCTCAGGTTTGATGAGCTCCTGGTACTGAGTGGTTAGATTTTTGGGGAATTTTATTTCGGTCTTTGCATTAATAACTAAATTAATGATACAAATATATCCGTAAAGGCAGTGATAGCGTAGTGATATGACCATTGGACTGCCAAGTTAAAGGGTCTCGAGTTAAAATCCAAGGCACGCTCTGACTTTTCGATGTTATGTGCGTATTAAGCTTAAACGGTGAAGGAAAAAATTGTGAGGAGACGTGATATCTGCTAGCCCACATTAGGCTAGCGTGGTGGATTATAGCCTAATCACTCTCATTGTGCCCAGCAGTAGGACATATAGTGGGTTGATAATATTCGTAACTGCCTCATTAGCCAAATGGTCCTGAGCGCGACTGCCAAGCTAGAAGTCCTCGGTTCGATTCCCAATTCGAGCATAGTGTTATTGGGATTTTCTATAAAATTCCCAGTAGCAGCTTGGAGTTAGGAATTTGTGCCCGGTTAATGGCAATAGGCCCCCAATTACATGGGACCTAAACATACCGGCGAACTGTGGGTGTACATTAGTACGCCTCTGCCTTACTCTTCGGTGAATACAGGCGTGATTATATAATTATATTCGTTTAAGTAGGTACCTCGCCTATTTTATTCCACAAACTCGCAGCTGAAATACATCCCATACTATCGTCCACGTCACGCACCGCGCGGTGGCCGGAATGAAACCGATCGCCTTAGCAATATCTGCCGCAGTCCGTAATATCGAGTAGCTGACACGGGTCCGGCGATATTGGCGGGCCGGCTTATCTTTACGCACGTGACCTATTGATTTCGCGTAAAACACAGGATTATATTGTAGCGGGCCTAGTGTGAAGTGCCCAGGGGTATTACATGATGCCCGACCTTGAGATACGATGGGGAGCTTTAGTTTATGTCGGTTGTATTTTTTTAAGTCTTACGGGACGGTTGAATGTTGGCTTGAGATAGTGTAGAAGCTATTGGCTATATATCTATCCATGTGAGTCTTCAGTCGACTGTTTAATCATGTTCATATTATCAGCTAGAATTTGTCTGTTGCTGGATAGAAGACTTTCCATTGAGTTTCCGTTTCATTGTCTCGAAATGTGAACGAGTTCGGTAGCAAAGCGATTGGTATTACTGAACACAGAAATTATTGATTCTCGGAGTCCATTTCTTCTTTTATTTCTAGTAATGTTACTACTATAATACTCTCATACTATATATGGTAATGTAGAAAATGCTTAAAAAAATCAATTGTCATTTTAGGGGCCTGTTTCGTCGTCTGCAGAAAGCTAACTTTTAATATTATTCCATACGGTTATCCATAATCACTCACTCAGCAAGCCAATTCTGCAATTTTGCAAGGTTACTTAAACAATTTCATTATAAAGGTTATAAAAGTGAAAGAAAAGGTCAACCTGGAGAGGTATCCTGGTATGTCAGACTAAACATCGAAATTGCCTTCTTTTCATTAAATTCTATAGTTCAGACAATTATTCATGACTAGCTTCTGCCCGCGACTTCGTGCGCGTAGCGTGATGATATATAGCCTATAGCCTTCCTCAATAAATGGGCTATCTAACACTGAAAGAATTTTTCAAATCGGACCAGTAGTTCCTGAGATTCGTTCAAGCAAACAAACAAACTCTTCAGCTTTATATATTAGTATAGATATCCGCTTATCTCTGATTATTACTAGCAAGTATGTGGATCTAAGTGCTTTCCCCAATTTCATCTGAGAATATGCGTAGTATTCCCAAAACTCATATAATTGATTCTCGAAACGTACAAGATATTTGTCTGATGGATGCGTCCTTCAGAAACTGCTATTACGATAACCAGTATAATGGAGCCGGGGGAATACTTTACGATATTTCTACTATTTTTGCTCTATCATGTACCTACATAGACATCTTGCTTGAGTATTTACTTGAGGTTTATTTTCTATTAATGTATTTCCCTGTTAAATTATGTTCTATGTTCCTGAGACATAAATATTAGTATAAAAAACGTTGCCTAGAAAAAGTTACCTATAGAAAAACTATTATGCACAGAATGGCCACTCTCCGCCCCTCCCAGTGATCGATACATCACTGCCCCTGGGGCCCTAGTCTGCTATTTAAATTGACTCAGAATGACCGTCCAATGGCACTAAATGACAGATTTCGTAGAGAAAACTGTCAAAAATCAACCATTATGAAGTCACTGAATCACAATTCTGACACAACTGAATAGTAGACTCGGCACCCTGGGCCCCTAGTCTGCTATTTTGTCGTGTCAAAATCGTCACTCAATGGCTTCAGAATTGTTGATTTTTGACAGTTTTGTCTACGAAATCTGTCAGTTCTTATGTCATTTAGTGCCATTGAACGACCATTTTGATACAACTGAAATAGCAGACTTGGGCCCCAGGACTTCGCAGTAATTGAAGGCACCAAAGTCAGTTTAAAACGTCATCTCGCTTATAATAAGGATCGGAATCGCATCTATTGAAATGTCTGAATAAAGAAATATACCTAACACCATTCTTCATCTCACACATTTATGTGATCTACCCACCGCAGTATCCATACATCATTATAAACCGTGTACCGTTTCAGCGACACGATCGATTCTGCTCTGAACTAGCCACGATTTATGACGCGCCGTAAAACTCCAGAGTAATGAGCCACATGTACCCATATCGTATGATAGACTAGCTTTACACGCGGGTGTAGGTAAGCTTGAAGTATTGCTGTTCGTTTATCGATTCTTCTCTTCTCGGCTAAAACATTTTGTTTCGAGGAAGATACGATAGAGCACGAGATAACTCTTTGTTTTTTTATATCGACCTTTCAAACGTACTTACATATTTATAGTTCAGATTAATTCCATATAGATTTATTATTATATCATTTTTGAATTGCATCAATTCTATAATATTATTCCATTTTTTTTTCCTTTTTTTTTAAAAAAAGCTTACTAGCAATGCGGGTCGCACATTACTAGTATTCTTGTTAACCCCTCGTGCTAAGCTAGATTGCTTGGGTTACGAGTAGGTTCACGTCGGTAGTGCAATGGGTGGAGTTCGAACCGGCAACCGCATGATCGCAAGTCCGACGCCCTAGCCATTAGGCTACCGTCGCTTACTAAACTATCCTACTATTTACTATTAGTAGTTATGTATTATAGTACTATTTACTACCCTACTGCTGTTTTCTTTTCATCAATCTCCTTCCACAATTAGGCAGCGTTAGGATCTGGTCCACCACACTATATAGTATTGGTTGGCAGACTTTATATGCATAAAAAGTTTATATGTTACTATCTACATAAGAAAAAATCATTACATAAGAAACATTACGATGAGATATGATTTTCTTGGATTTGAACTCATTTTATGCAATTGGCCGTATCAGCAGCAATACATGGCCCACTTCTCGATAGCATTCTCATGGATTCCTACTTTACACCTCTATAAGACCTTTGTAGAGTTCACAAGACAAGACATGTATTCAAAAAATAAAACATTGGCACATACAAAATTCAATGGGCACATATTTCTAGGTGAATTTTTGAACTAAATGTCACAATTCGACGAAGACAGCTTCTTTACTGCAAATAATATCATATCATAATGAATGAATCAAATTAATTCCCAGAAGGAATAGTAGTGTAGGTGTTAATGGCGTCCTAGGATACCAAAATTCCTGTGTAGCACTAATTTTCACGGCAGTGGTTTGAATTTCAGCAAAGTTGTCCGGATGATAATGCGAGTTTGTGCGACAACACTCGCCGGATGCTGCGCTCAAAGTTACACGCCGTAATCTGCCGGTGTTAAAATTTACTCTGTGCTTATCTAGGAAACTAATCTGGGTAATCTTTCCGTTATTGTGTGGGTAGTACGTAATATTGCATGTTTTGGTATGTCTGTGTTGAAATAATATTATATTATGTGTAGTTTTGTTAAGTTGGTAGACGTTTTAGTGTCCATGATCCTGCTGATGTAAATAAAATAAATGCTGGAAATCCATAAAAATAAGATGTATATTACAATTTTTGAATTTTGAATACCCTTTGGCTTTTACATACACGACTATATACACAGTAAGATATAGAAGACTGGTCGCTAGCCAAGGGGATCATTAGATCCTGACAGCAATCAATATCTTAAATTTGCGATCCGGTGGAAATACTAACTGTTTACTTAACTGGAACAAATAAAGCTAAGCAAGATAAACATTAGTAGCAACTGAAACAAAACAAATTCAGTGCTCAAAATGAAAATGTACAAGATACCAGCTTATTTACTATAAACCAGTCGTTTCGCAAACAATGGCGAGAGCAGCAAGTTGTCTAGATTTGACCCGCCAAATAAAAAGGTGCGCTGTAAGGCGCATTTTAATCACTTGCTTCTCGCCTCTATCGACGGCTCAATTTTGGCGGATCCGAGCGAGACTGTCTGTTAGGGCGCGGGTTTGGTGATACGCGGCCGGGGTTAGTAAGTACGTACTATATACTGTGATTTCTATGTCACTAGCACAAGGCACAAATTTAATTGATTTACGCTATTTCGTGAAACAAACAGACTATGTTAAGTTTTAGTCTGTATATTGTCATCGCCACTTGATGAGTTATTGCTAAAATGGTTATACGTATAGCAAAGAGTATATTTTTATATACATTTAACGTATTTTTCGAAGAATGCTGAGTGCTACGCGTTACGATCCTTTTTCATACCACTTTTGATGCTCAGCATTTTTTATTTAAATTAGAATTAATTATGAATGAAAAAGAAAGAACAACTGTTTATACATTTTTAATAAGAATTAAACAAGATACAACATACATAACATACCATCACGCCTGTATTCCCCGAAGGGTTAGGCAGAGGTGTACTTATGTACACCCACAGTTCGCCGGTATGTTTAGGTCCCATCTAATAGGGGGCGAGCCTATTGCCATTAACCGGGCACAAATTCCTAACTCCGAGCTGCTACTGGGAATTTCATAGAAAAACCCAATAACACTTTGCTCGACCTGGGAATCGAACCCAGGACCTCTAGCGTAGCAGTCTCGCTCAGGACCACTTGGCTAATGAGGCAGTTAAACAAGATACCTTATTAAACAAGATACATTATTAAACAAGATACATTATTAAACAAGATACATTATTAAACAAGATACATTATTAAACAAGATACATTATTAAACAAGATACATTATTATTTTTTGTTTTACATCTATCAATAACTTTATGTAGCTTTGCACTTTAAATTTAATTTTCCATCGTTGTTGTGCTAGGATAATGGATTTGTTCTTTAAGAAGATTCCATCTCTCTATCTACTATTAACAGTTGATATAATATCTATTATTTAAATACACAATAACATAGGGCTTGAATTGTAAATCGACCCCCGGGGCCACAGAACCTCGTGTTAGCAACTAGATCAGTGATAGCAGTTTATAATTGATCAATTAGTTCCGTAGTCTACAGTGAAATAAAAACACTTTACGAATTCTATCCATCCATCCGTTGGTTTATTTCAATATGACTAGGACTCAGTATATTTATCTCTAGTTCCAGAAATATTACACAATTTTCTTCCCCAGCGAGTGGATTGATTACAGTTCTCGTCAAACTAAGCGATTTAGCCTAACAAAGTAGTTCAGAGTTCTCTCAAAATTGCTCACATTGCTCCGAATAGTTGTGTAATCGCATCATGACGTAATAAGCTATTTGTTCAGTAAGACGAGACATTACAATTTAGTTTAGCGTCTAAGAAGTTGTTTGTCAATTTGAAGTTGATATATTTAGTTTGAACAACAATAGATTTTTATTTTTTATAACTTTGAGTTATGACTTCGAGAGTAACTGCTTCATTAGTATAGTAGTCATATGCGCGTTGCTGCTGGGGAGGTCCTGCTGAGGCTCCTGGGTTTAGATAGCTCAGAGTTTGTGTCTGTGTCCAGATAATTATAATAGGTTCACCCCCATGGGATCTTAAAACGAAGCCTATGAATGTATGCAACACCAGAGCTGTCTCTCGCGTGGTGCTGACCTCGTAAAAACCTTTTCATCATTTTAAACATGCTCATCATCAATTATCGCAACAGACATATCAAATCGCCAACGTTTATCACACAAGACCGCAACCTTACACCATCTCAACACTTACATATGCGCGGAAATCTCTATCGCGATTCAGTCGAACATTACATAATAGCGCGTTCCGTCCCCGCTCCGCACGGCACTGAAGACGAGACTCTCATCTTATGCCGCCAGCTGCACAGTCCGTAGATTACTTTGCAATTGAAAACAAATAATAATAAATACGGTACTGCGAGCACGCCCCGGGAAATTGGAAAAAGGGAGAAAAACGCCAAGTATTCGGTCCTGGTTGCTGAGATATTGAGGCAGACGCAGCCAGATGCTCAAATATGAGTTTTATGTCTTCAAAATATAGATGTTTCCAGACGGTTTTTATTGCTTCAGCCTTTGTTGGAGTGATGGATCCGCGGTCAGGTACCGCGAAAATGTTGTGTTAGTGATCCCAAAACCATGTTTTTTGTATGGTAAATAGAAGAGTATCCTCATGGCTCGAGTGCGGCTGAATTGGAGATTCCGCTGCCCGATCATACAATGGCTTCACTCGAAGTAGATTAAGTAAGTAGAAGGTAAGTCACAAAAAAAAAAAATTCAATTAGCCTATTGTACTGGAACACAACTTGTCAGAGCTGTAGCGAATAAAATTATGATCTCAGTGGACGACGAGTTTGGTTTTAGTTGGCATGAGTACGATCCGACAGGATAATGAGTGTTTCCCGAAATGCGAAAAATGTCCTTATAGAAAATGCAGCCGCAGTGTGAAGGTTGTTAAAGTATTTTATATAAACGTTACACTAGGATTTTCTCCTGTATCGTGGGTGCTTTTACAAATACTTCGCTTTGTCTCTAATTTTAATAGCACTTCCTACTTCTTGAAACCCCCATGTCCCAAGTTCCAGCATTATTTGGAAATTGAGTTTCATGAGGCCTCTCCAACAATTGATAAGTCTTCCCGCCACTGTCAATGCGTGCCACTTTTAAGGTATGCTTAAGAAGTTCTATTACTACTAATAGCACACTAAGTACACCTATGGATGATTGAAGAAGTTCTTATTATAGTTCAAGGACCACTGTTGCTAAAATCAATCCATTAGTGGCTACGCACGATACCCACGCTATGAGAAAACATCTGTTTAAATATGATTATCAAGACTTGAGACGTAACGTGGGAGTGGTATTCCTAAATCCAGTCTACTATTCCCAAATCGATTACGGGTCTAGAATTAGAGAACGTGAAGCCAAGAAAAAACATAATTTCAATGAAGGAATTTTGGTCCTAATTTGGACTGCCTTCTATCCTCAGAGGACGTTTAACTTAGCATCATAGACTGTAATTTTCTATTTTTATTTCTTTTGTTACTAGTCCCTAGTACATCCTAGACTACTTACTGGCAGTCCTGAGGGTCGTATTTGGCAAGTAACTTGTATAAAAGAAGCCATTTCTCCGAGAGCTGATACAATCTTTCAAGCTTTGAGTTTATATGGGACACTTTGTTCTATTCTTATCATGCGAGTCGCTAATAAGTTTTCCACATGTGCTGATATAATGTGATTCTGTTACTGCTGGTCTATGGACTATAGTAAATATATGGGGGATAAAATGTGCGATAACAACTATTAAAATAATCAAATCGTCCTGGCATTATTTATAATGCTTATCACCTATGAGATGCAGCACAATTATAACAAGGTTTTATTACTTCTTTTAATAACACTTACTTAGGTGGCAAACAAACTTACGACCTGAATGATGGTAATAAGCAGTTACCGTAGCCTATAGACGTTTGCAACACCAGAGGTGCGCAAAGCACAAAGCACAAAAGATCCCATTGGCAATCATCTTGCTCACTCGGCCCCACAAAAGTACGATAACACCAGATGTGTCGCTCGTGCGTTCTCAGTCCTGTAAAATCGTTTTCACTCCTTTTTTGAAGAACTCCAATGTACGAGCCGAGCGAGCAAAGCGACGAGAGTTGCTAAAATGCATAACCTAATTGTAGCTGTTGTGTAGATGTGTAAGCGTAATACTTTTTTACTGCATGTGAGGTATGTATCCTCGCACTCTGTGTAAAGGCAAAGAAGGTACCTGTGTATTATTATACTGCCCGAAAACGACAATATTCATAATATCTAGGGAATGTGATAAATTAAAATTCAAATTATAATGATTTACTTCGCCCAAGTAGCTTGCCAGTGATCCTAATTGATTATTTGTGTCATAACATAATATATAATTATTTACGGTATTGAGGGCTTGTCGCCAGTTGACAATGAGTACGTTGAAAGCATCTCTCTAATATCTATACGGAGGGATTTCCAACTACAAACAAAATCTAATCCTAGATTGACCACGGCACATACATCAGAATGTACAGTCGAGACGAAGGATGAATAACTAACACAGGGGCATATAAAGGGCAGTCCCTATGTTTAACTTCTGCCTAGCAAGCAAAACGTAATCCTCTAGACAGGACTATTATCAATTACTTTAGCTAAAATTAACATTTCATTTTTCTTTTGTATGATCAATGGGCTGTGATTTGGGCTACTTGACCTGAGAATCAAAACCAGGACTTCTCGACCAGTAAACTAATGGGTTGAGTAATTGTAATATTTTCTCCTAAATGGATGAATCACGAAATATATTTTGAAATAAAAGAAGAGTTAAAACCATTTGGCGGTGGATATATAAAAATATATAATAGAATATAGTGTACTTTTATAGATGTAGCGAAAGGCTGGCGTGTCCAGCGAATGACGTCATTGAATCTAAGTCAATAGCGGGGTATAACGATTGCGTGTTCGTAACATTTCATAACAGCAAAGGGATTGAACATGAATATTTTACTGGAAGTGTCAGTTTTTTGGTTTAAATACCTTTATTTTTGCTTCCCCTGCCTCTGTTATTGATATTTTATTATTATTTTAATTTCTACTAAGCAAAGAAAATGTCAAGAGGGTGATATGGATTACGAGAATGTGCACGGCATCTTTTATTTTTGACAGGCTTATGCTTGATCGTCAGTTCGCCTGATCTTCCTAATTTCCTCAAAAGAGTGGAGTATATTTATTAAAATACTAGCTTCTGCAACCGACTTCGTCCGCGTGGAATAGTTACTTGGTCTTAGCGTGATAATATATAGCCTATAGCCTTCCTCAATAAATGCGCTATCTAACACTGAAATAATTTTTCAAATCGGACAAGTAGTTCCTGAGTTTAGCGCGTTCAAGCAAACAAACAAACAAACTCTTCAGCTTTATATATTAGTATAGAAGATATAGATATAGAAGTATAGATATAATGTAATTAACCCGGTGGCGATCATGACCGCGTTAGATAAAGCACGCTTTTCCACTTTCTAGTAAGTACTATTTCGGAAACCGCTCCTATAGACTGTGGAAGACGGTGAAACTTACCTTTTATCAGCTGTTAGCGAATAGTGATATTTGTTTAGTCTCTGCCTAAAACTACGAATACTGTCTGTATACAGTTGTATTTTACTTGTCACCGTCCACTGCACTGCAAAAATTTGTATGTAGGTAAAGGAATAGACCACTTCTTTTGCAAAGAATGTAGTTGTAGGTATAAAAACATCAGATGTGCAAGCACTTCCAGATTGCTTACCTCGTTGTTCCGGTGAAGCGATTCCCGTCACGCGCCAGCCCTGCTGACGGATTGGTTGGCGGCCACCGCAGCATACAGATGCAGACAGCGGATAGTTTTCATAAAGATAACCCAGGATTATGAGGAATGTGCCCGCCCGTCACGATCCCACCTTTATGCCTTATTTATTTGGGGTTTAGCGGATTATGTATGTTTGGACGTCTCTACTCAGTTTAGCTAGATCTGTTGTATCACTAATGCTTGGTTTTAAATAGGGTTGCGACTGAACGTCTGTTGTCTATGCTCTATGTCTAGGATGAGCATAAGCAATGAGCTTAGTATAATAATGTCACATGTAAATGTAAAAGGCTGAGAGCTACATTTTAAAACTGAATGCGTATTTCAGGGGTTCTCCTATTTTCAATTTTGGTTGAAGTTTTGATCCCTGTTGTTTGTTGTTCTGTAGGTAACTAAGTAAACTATTTTTTATTATAATTCATCGATACTCTTTTGGTTTAAGCTGGCAAAATCAGAAATTTTAAAACCATTTCGTGCTAATTTTACATTTTCCAGAGCCCAAAAAAATATAGGAATACCGTAAAGTAAAGGTTTCTACTATTTCGTTATTTCGCCAATAATAACATAACAAGCCTCAGTTAAAACAAGATAAACAGTCGTAACAGTGGCGTTTGTACATCAAACACACGCAAAGTTAGTTTTAAACCTTGCAAATGGCGGATACATGATGTTGAGCCGGCAGTAAAGTGCAAGCTGTGCTGTTTGCTCGTGACTACTGCAATTAAGTGATAGAGGCATGTTGGATGCGAGGGGGGGGGACTCTACTTTTGGGGAGAAGTAGGTGATAGTCTATAAAGTATTTTTTTTGTATAAATAACCCTTTTCAGGTACTGTAAATGCGACATAGGTATATAGAATTATTCTTTATTGTACGCCAACAATAAATGCACAATACAAACATCCAAACTCCGAGCTGCAACTAAGAATTTCATAGATAATAAAAAATCATATATTATTGAATTCCCGACATTTCAGAACCTTTGAATTACCCAACCTATTTAAATAATATCAGTACAACGCGATAAAATTTGTAAAAACTAGTTTTATTTCAATGTCAAATATTCGTGTAACCAGTAACCCATAATAATACTTTTATCGACCTGGAAAGAACCCAGGGCCACTAGGATAACGAAAAAGTTCCAATAAAATAAATAGCGAATTTTAAAAATTACAAAAACGTTTCTTACAAAATTAGAACTATGAAATATGGCGACAAAGCACTCGTCGCTAGCATAAGGTCATGTGCTCAGAAGACAATCTTTGCACTTTAAATGACGGTAATTAATGACATACATAGATGTTCTTCAATTCACGAAGTCTTTCTTTATGTTTATTATTCCTGCTTACCTTGTTGCGAAAATAATATCTTCACCAAACAAAATATCAGAACTTGGCAAATAAAGTAAACGATGGATCATTGCTATGTGCTGGCTAGAGCCGGTCAGAGTAGGATAACTGTGGGTTAAACTAATTGGCCATATACATTAGCTTCCCGCTTTATAGGTACATGGCATAATGGCTGCTCGGCATTCCAACTGTGTAACTCTCATATATAGTTTTGATATGGAACTTTTACTTATAGAAAGGAAACTTGTAATTTTTTTTTTTTATGGGATAGGGGGGCAAACGAGCAAACGGATCACCTGATGGTAAGCGATAACCGCCGCCCATGGACACCCGCAACACCAGAGGAGTCGCAAGTGCGCTGCCCGCCTTTAAAAGGGTTTGGGCCTCCGGTAACCTCAACTCACTCGGCGAAACACAACGCAAGCGTTGTTTCACGCCGGTTTTCTGTGAGGCCGTGGTATCACTCCGGTCGAGCCGGCCCATTCGTGCCGAAGCATGGCTCTCCCACGTGTAAGAATGTATGTAGTAAACACAGTGGTTTGTTGTTTATGTACAAGTACATATTTATCCCAATACTAGCTATTGCCCACGGGATCCAAAGATTTTAAGATAAATGTGTTTGTGATATTTTCCCTATGGCGTCATAATTAAAAAATATTGTTACATATTTATGTAGATTCCTTCATAGCGGTCACATGCTAAGGGCCATCTTGAGGTTATTAACAAATTATTTGCTATAAAATGTTCAGCAACTGTGTAAATTAAAAATTAATTTCACAGATTTTGTTGATTTTCGAACATAAGGATATTTGCCCAATCAAGTCCGGTGAACTATAAACAGGTCTCGTCACACGGATTCATGCACGTAATCACTTGTAGTCCGCGTGCTGATATACAGCGTGTTGTGTGTAGTGGGTAATTGTGTTTGTCATAGTTAACAACGAGTCCTCGCCCCAGGCGTCCGGGATTGACGACTAGGAGCGCGAACGAGGCCAAGTTACGAGAGGCAGCAGAGGCGGAAGCGGGAGCGGTGTAAACTAAGTTATTATTTTAATACCTCTCGTTCCTATCTATACTGTATACTATTAATATATAAAGCTGAAGAGTTTGTTTGTTTGTTTGCTTGACCGCGCTAATCTCAGGAACTACTGGTCCGATTTGAAAAATTCTTTCAGTGTTCGATAGCCCATTTATTGAGGAAGGCTATAGGCTATATATCATCACGCTACGCGGACGAAGTCGCGGGCAGAACCTAGTATTCAATAAAAGTATGGTTTATTACTAGTATAAACTATCATCATCGTCATATATGCCTATTGCCGTCCACTGCTGAACGTAGGGCTCCCCCAAAGAGCGCCAACCATCCCGGTCTTGGGCAGCTCGCATCCATCCGCTGCCAGCCACCTTCTTTAAATCGTCGGTCCATCGTGTCGCAGGGCCAATAATATAATATAACCTATGTTTCATTTAAATTAATAGTATTTACTGATTTCTGACACTTACGCGAATATTAGACATTGAAATGAAACTACTTTTTACGGATTTTATCGCGGTATATTGATATTATTTTGTTCCCGACGTTTCGAAACGAAACGTGCCACAGTTGAGCGTCTACCTGCTGTATTGCCATATGTTAGAGGAGTCACAGACAAGATTGGCTATATCTTGAAGCGAGCTTCAATCAAAACATACTTCAAGCCGCTGAAGAAGATTAGTCAGTTCTTACCACCTGTCAAGTGCCACATACCTCTTCAAGATGCAGGAGTATACAAGCTTGATTGTGATTGCGGACTCTCATACATAGGCCAAACTAAAAGAAGCATAGGGACCCGCGTAAAAGAACAGATTGCCGATGTCAAACACCGCCGTTCCAGAAAGTCAGCAGTTTGTGAACTTACCCTAGACAAGACCCAGCACTACATCAGATTTGATAAACCACAAGTCCTTGCAAAAGAAAACCGATTCCTACCCAGGATGATTCGTGAGGCTATACCAAAGGATACGGTGAGCTCGTTCTGCGTGAATCGGATCGCTAATAATTAACAAAAATGTAAGGTAGCTGTTAGTAATTTTAACATCAAGACGTCCAACACCTCAGTCTGCCCGTGACCATTAATAGTATTTGTTTTAGTATTGCCTATCTATCCATCAAGCGTGGTATTTAAATATGGAAGCAGTCCTTAGGAGTTTCGTAGTTATCTTTTAAAGCTATCTTTCAAATTACTATGAATTAAGACGTCGTTGAAATTATAAGGGCCTGTTTCACGACCTGTGGATAAGCACTATCTACCAGATAAATTCAAAATTGGAACAGGATTTGTATGTATTTTTGTGTCAGATAATTTAGCGCCGGGGACTTATCAGAAGGCGGTGAAATAGGCCCTAAGACTCGACTTAGGTACTGATATTGTATAGCATTGTACAAGTAAGGGCAAAATAACGATACATGTAAGTGTATGTGATATACTTATTTTGAAATAACGGAGCGCAAAACAAAATTACGAATTTACCATATAAATTTAATATCAAAATAAATCGTAATTCGAGCACAATTTTTGTCAAAGTGTGTCATTATTTTGATTCTGATACCGTTAATCCAGGTTCCTGCTTTAACATTTTGTCCAAAATACTTCACTGGATATAAATGTAAGCGAATGCAATTCTTGTTAACTTTGTATCTATATAACATGATACCTACGTAAGTTTTTCACGTGGGAGAGCTCCATGCTTCGGCACGAATGGGCCGGCTCGACCGGAGGGATACCACGGCCACACAGAAAACCGGCGTGAAACAACGCTCGCGTTGTGTTTCGCCGAGTGAGTGAGGTTACCGGAGGCCTAAATCCTTTTAAAAGGCGGACAACGCACTTGTGACTCCTCTGGTGTGGCGGATGTCCATGGGCGGCGGTTATCGCTTACCATCAGGTGATCCGTATGCTCGTCTGCCCCCCTATACCATAAAAAAAATGTAGTAAGATTTTTCGGTCGTGTATTTCCAGTGAAGTAGTAGGTGGTAGACGAATTGGTACTGTAGGAACCTCGATTAACGGTATCTCAATCCGAATATTAACATTAAGGGCCACTTGCACCAACTTCTTAAATACGTTTAAATTGTATTTAAACACGATTTTTGATTTAAGTCAAACATTCGTCTTGCACCAAAATAATTTCCGTGTTAAATACGTTGAAAGACCTGTCAAAGTTAAATACGCTGAAGAAATATTTAAATCATACTTAAATACGAATAACCGTTTATTGAACTGTCATCTGACGAATGGAGTTTATTTTGAGATAAAATACTACTAGAAGCCTTGTAATAATTTCTATGAGAGATTATTCACCTATTTAAGATTATTTTTTCATTTTATTAAATAAAAAATACAACAAATAAATATGACTTTGTTTGGATTGGTTGTAAAAAAGTCAAAAGTCAAAATCATTTATTCAATATAGACTACTAGGTAGTACTTTTTGAACGTCATTTTTACATTATAGACAGCCCCCAAAACGCCCGCCCTTCACCGCTTCCTAGTGTTTTCGCTGGGAAGAAGAAGCGGCGCAACAAACTCCCCAGCAAACACATTTCTGTCTGATAAGTTACTAAGGCGTTATACAAGATTTCAAATCATTGTTTGGGGTACTTAATAATTTATTCATTGCTACTGTCAGCTGGCGCACATGTTATTATTTTCAAGCAGTATTTATAATTTTAGCAAGCCTCCTTTCTTGTAGTTTAAATGACAATTTTAACTATTAAAACAGTGAACCTGCCTACACGAGCAATGATAATATGCATAACTAGAACCTACAAGGCGATTCAGTTAACTTTTAACAAGCTACAAATGTATTAAGAAACCATAGTCAGCACGTCGACCAGTCACCACAAGCAGCACCCGTTCACGAGCATAACGCACGGATCAGCCATCACCCCCCTCGCCATTTTAGAGGGAAGGAGGTGACCCGACCAATGACGCTACCGCAAGCAATGACATCTAAGGGAGCATGACGACAATGCAGCCAGGTTCAGATCGTATTAAATAAAAATCAAGTTGAACTGTTAGCCGAGGTCACTAGTAACAACATTGTACATTCATAATTACAGATACAGAAAAATGTCATCAAACGAATAAAATTATTTAACAAATCAATCAATTACATGTTACATGATAATTGTAATAATAATAAATGCAATAAAGAAATAAAAAAGAAGTCAATCACAAAAATAAAATATTGTAAATAACATGTCAGTGAATTATGACGACAATAGAAACAGTGGTTACTTGTCCTGTGTTTAACATAGCGACCAGCTATTCTTATCTTCTAGGTAGTCATTCACGGTATAGTAAGCCTTTTGAGAGAGAATTGATTTAACTTTTGTTTTAAATGCTGTGAAAGGCAAATCAAGTATACAAATAGGTAGTTTATTATAAAGGCGAATACCAAGCCCCAAAAAATCCCCAAAAGTCAAAATAATGGCGTAAGTTTCGTTACATGCAGACTATTTTCAATAAAAATCATTGATTTATCATGAATTATCATGAAATAATTAATTATAATAATTATTAAATTTGATTTAATTTTATATCTATTATTCATAACATATTTTTTTTAATAGATTTTTCACATTACTATGATGTAATGTAGATGTAATGTAAAAACGGAACGTAGAGAACTGTTTTATCGACATGTTCAATTCATTTAACTAAATTGACATAAGACAGACTTGCTGCAAGACGATCTTAAATGTGTTATGTTTATGGAGTTAAACATATTTAACTAAATGAATAAAAGAATGATTTAAATAGAATTTGGTGCAAGTGGCCCTAAATGTAGCACAGCTTTAGTAAGTCTTATATAAAATTCCTTCCCGTAACAAATCCGCTTGCCGCCGCCGCCTTGCACTCCGTCCCGATACTTCAGTATTATTAGCTTTATTCTAGGGAAATCCGCTTTGTTTCCCCGCGAGCAAATACTGAAATATATATGAGCGGGATTCTGGCCCGCCATAATTGGGGCTAGGATACGGTCCGTACAATGTTTGCCATATTTAAGTTTTATACTATATACGGTTAATTTACCAGTGAATACGCTCTGGAGAGGCATCTGGATGTGAGGGCCAAATACTTTTGGCGTGATTGGAAGAGAGCGTACCGATTCACGTCACTCTAACTTAGTCCAATAAGGTCGAGTGAGTTGAATTTCCGATTTATTTATCACTCAGGTGGAATACTGTGCTATATTAGAGAAAGTCTGCAGAAAAGTCGGAGAGGAACTGTTTACATGGCTAAAAAGGGGTTTGGTCCGATAACCATAAAAATAATGATGGAAATGAGCAACGGTATTCTTACAACTGTTTAAATTTTATTTTGAAATAACTAATTTTTACTTGTGTTACAACAATAAGTTTCTTTCGAAAAGTTCGAATTCCATTGATAAGATCTTCCACGTCTGATTTTATACATAACCACGAGACAATTTTTAGAGATATGGATTTTTAAATCCTAAGTATATAAATATCTTTCTTAGGTAAATACAGGAGCTTTTGAATGATTTCGCCGATAACCGGTCACTAAAACGTGCAATATATAGAAATATTCTTGTCGTTTTGTTAACATAGAATCGGATTTTATTCTATTGTTTATGAATATTCATGGAGCTTGACCAACCTCCATTAATTTCGGTTTATACCTCTACGCTGGTCGTTGAAACACTATCGGTAGGACCAACGATTCGTGATAGTTTTTATACCCTCAAACTATTTTTTCGGACTATTTTTAGTATTTTGGTATGTAAATTCGACAAAAGAGTTCATGTCGTATGTGAAAGGACTCTGTACGATCCGAAAGGGCATTTACATCATACACAAATAAATTTAGAAACAATACATCTTTAATTTATGAATGAAGATTAATTCACGATTATATTGAATCACCTCGAAATTTCCCAAATTTTTTAAATGCGATTAATGTAAAATTTGTGACACAAAACGTGTCCAAAACGCAGGTGTCGCTATCTGCATCTGGGTATTCTTATCTATACTTTAATATATAAAGCTGAAGAGTTTGTTTGTCTGTTTGCTTGAACGCGCTAATCTCAGGAACTACTGGTCCGATTTGAAAAAATCTTTCAGTGTTAGATAGCCCATTTATTGAGGAAGGCTATAGGCTATATATCATCACGCTACGCGGACGAAGTCGCGGGCAGAAGCTAGTATTTTATAAAATTTTACGACAAGAATTCAATTACGTCAAGCTTGCGATTTGATTGTTCGGAATTTAACGGCAACAGCCAATTTTTACGAGAAACAAAATGTCCTTTAAAATTTTATTACGTCCTCCAGCCTATAAAAATTTAAGGCATTGCAAATGAAATGCAGGATAGCTATTACATAATATACTTTCAAAATATAAGCAAAATTAAATTTTACCTTGTCATTTTGCATACCCATTATCCATCCAACAGAGGCACATTGTTTGACTCCTTTTCCGGGCAGCACCGCCATGTATGACCTTACCCATCTTACAGGTCTAAGCAATAGGACTTGAAATCCTCTACTTATTAATGATTATAATGCGCTTCTATGTTGAAGGAAGAACAACATCGTGAGGAAACCTGCATGCATGAGAGATTTTCTCGACGGCGTCGTGTAAAGTCTGCCAACGCGCGTTGTGGACATTGTGGTGGACTGCTAAGGCCGTATCATGGCGTGTTATTGCCATCATTTTCCGATTGAAAGAGAGGGATGCCGCTCTACAGATTAAATAGCGCTATCCCATTCTCACAACCTAAAAATAATAGCGATAACACGCCCCAGATCCGTACCCAGCAGTGGGGCAGTAAATGGGTAGATGATTATAATGATGACAAGATTATACAGGTGTGTTTTCTTCTAAGTGTGACCCACAAACAACCTGGAACCTTTTTATGTGCGATGTAAATAAAAGAGTCACACGGGGCATGCAATATAAAACGGCGGCGACGGTTTATTTCGACATTTGTCGCAAATAAATCACAATTTGAGAAGAACTATAGTGGTGCTTTGCCAAGAGACGCCGCGGCGCAAGTGCCGAGCAGAAGGATACGCACATACGGGAGGGTAATTGAGGCGGACACGGCTCATCAACCTGCCCCACGTAAGCACGTCTATACATCAAGTTATACATTACCAGTATAAACTGACCTCTCATTGTAAGGAAATATAAAAACACACTTGTATTTGTATATTGTTAGGCAGACTGATGTACAAGTACAGTTCGATATTTAGGTCCGATGTAGTAGGCGGTGAGCCTATTTGCATTAACCGGGAACAAATCCAGCCTCCGACCTGCTATTGAGAATTTCATATCAATAACACTTTGCTCGACCTGGGTATCGAACTAACTAAAAAAACAACGTAGCGTAGCAGTTGTGTAATGACGTGTCTTGGGTGTCAAATTAAAGACGAGTGTATGCGTGAAATATCCGTATATTAGTGTTCCTCTTACAAATATAATAGGGTGGAGGGGCGTCCCACACTACTGCAGTAGCACTCATACCCAATAAGGGAATTAGACAATTTTACGGAAAGTCTAAACAAAGCTCGGTTGTCTTATTCTAGAAAAATGAATACCTTCTGTGCTATTTTTGGATAACAATATTTCTGTTAGTGAAACCCGTGATAAGTGAAACCATCAGTCTTGATGATATAGTTTGTACCTATGTTATTATTAATTATTTCTATACAATTAAACATGTCGTCAGGCACAGGCAGGTAAGAACTAAGAACATTAAAATATCGTGATTTGAATTCATGAAAATTATTGTTAATATACCGTTGTGTAACAAAGAATTTGTAGCCATAATTTCGCTAAAACACATAACTAGTATTTTATGATAACGGAAGTTACATTTGTTGGTTATTCGGGTAGACTCCACAAGGCCATTAAGGATGTATAATTTGAGACCTCAGTTTGTCCGAATGTGTAGTAACAACAAGGGTGAGTGTAGTACATATAAATTATGTTTTAACGCCTGCGTTTTATAGAGGTCGTCGGGTTTCCACACTAATAAAGTTGAGTTTGATTCCCGACAAGGGTTAAGTGTAATTAGGTCTTTCGAATATAGTAAGTTGAGTTAGGTTTAGATTTAGTATTAGTAGGGGGTCTATTTATAAACGTACTCAATGTTTGTCACATTCTTAATCATTCGTGCCTACGGATTGGACTCTACATTCCTTTAGGTACCATAAGTTGGTGTTCTCCCCGAGCCAAAGTATTAATGTGGTCTTCAGATATGTATTTGTTTCGAGTAGAAGTGTCCTTTAGTAGTATGTTTGTAAAATCCCCTGCGAGATAGGGATTCGTTCATTAGGCGAGTAAATTAGTTGAGAATGCGAGGAATATTGTAGCAGGGTGCTTTTGTTCAGCTTTTTGCGAAACGATAATGATAAGGAATATGTAACACTAGCTTAATCTAATTAATTATCCACTAACTTCTGCCCGCGGCTTCGCTCGCTTGAAGCTCAAAAACCGACCAACCAACAGTGATGATCTCTTCTTTGTATGGTTCTCTATACATCGGAGAGGTCAAGCCGTATCTCAGGTTTCATTTAACTATTTGAGAAGTATACATAGTTAGTAGTAGTATATATAGTTTTTAAGTTGGAGCATATACTATCTAACAATGATAACAAAATTAAAATCTATTCAGTAGTTTTTGCGCCAACCCGTAACAAACAGACAAGAATTTAAAAAATCACATTTTTGGGTTCGGAGACGTTTATATACCCTAACTCTCTGTTTTTTTATTAAATATCTTCAATGTACAGACCAAGTTTTTTTCAATTTTATAATAGTAGAGAAGAAGAGATATTGTTTCGTTTAAAAATCCGTACATCTGTCAAAAACGCGGCAGGTCATGTAGCAATTGAGGCCGCTATATTTCCGCGGCAACCTGGCGGCTTGCATCGCCGATGTTGATATGAACTTATATTCTTTGCATTTACATAACCTATTTCAGCGAAACTTTACGTCCTCTAGACGTTCACTTTGCGCAAAGAAGAACTATTGATCACAGAGACACATGAATCTCATGATGATTGTCTGATGGTTTATATAGCACTACTGAAATTTCATACATTTAATTCTCCATTTTTATAAACCACAGAGAACACCTAGTATTTTATAAGCTATCTCTGGAACATGGAACTGTACATCTTAACTGATTTAGAATGACTCAAATGTTTCACGCTGGAGAGCCAGGCTTCGGCACGAAAGGGCCGGCTCGACCGGAGTGATGATACCACGGCCTCACAGAAAACCAGCGTGAAACACCGCTTGCGTTGTGTTTCGTCGAGTGAGTGAGGTTACTCGAATTAAATAGAAATATCCTAAACATCAATTCACTCTTATCACTAACTCGAGTTCTGACTTAGCATAAGCTGCTCCCTTCAATTTTTTCTATCTCTCTTAACATAAGGCTGAATTATTTCAATAAAGACCCCCTTAATACCCCATAATTTCAGTTTAGAGTATCCCGACAACAAAATAACGTGCATGTTTGTAAAGCGAGCGAGCGTCATGGGGCCCATAATACAAGGGTAACGCATAAACCGTGCGGAATCGCTTATTCATTGGC
The DNA here is from genome assembly GCA_947256265.1 of Acronicta leporina. Taxonomy (NCBI): domain Eukaryota; kingdom Metazoa; phylum Arthropoda; class Insecta; order Lepidoptera; family Noctuidae; genus Acronicta; species Acronicta leporina. The sequence goes on along the minus strand of OX366527.1, from coordinate 630,782 downwards.
ACATCAAACGCGCTTGTTAAAATTCTATTTAGGTATAAGCGTGTTACGGTGGAGGCACTCGCTTGGCCTGGAAAATTCAAATTTAAATTGATTTTTTGCAATTAGAATATCTCATTAGTCTAGTTCTCCCAATAGCCATGAGCTTCTGCAATCCTTTAGGTCCCGGGTTCGAGCGCTAGCTGCAGCAGAAATTTTAAGGTATTTTTAACCCCTTGTGCTAAGCTAAATACTTGTTTTACTAGTGTGTTTACGTCAGTAGTGCAATGGGTGTGTTTCAAACCGGCAATCACATGATCGCAAGTCCAATGACTAAGCCATTAGGCTACCTCCGCTTAAATAATCGATCGGAGTTCGGATTTATTTCCTGGTGTGTTCCAGTATGGTATGGTAGGTAGGACGATCTCATGTACTATCTTACATGGAAGCTAAACACAGCCGCTATCTGAAAGACTTTAGAGTCTTGACTTTAGAGGCACGATAATAAAATGAAAGTTTTTGCAATTAACAGTTCTATTTTTATCCCAATTATGAGTTCATATAACAATAGTGCCTATTTGCAACGGTAGAGATAGCATATTTAAAGCTATATCTTAAAATTTCAGTAATGGAAGTTGCAAGAAGCTGCAGTTGGAATCCATCATTATGATCATCGAACGTAGACTTCTTCCAGTGAACGCTAATAGCGCCTTCGTCTTTGGTTTATGCCATTCAGTCCATCCAATTAAATAAAAAAATGCTTAGAAAGATTTCCTTAAATATATACAAATACCTACACACATGCTTTCTCCCAAAGGGGTAGGCAGAAACTGCAGACCGCTACTTGCTTCTTAGATTCCTGCATACTTCTCTTGCTTATTCCATGTTCATACATCTTATATAATATGAAATTAATAATAATTTTCAAACACATTTCATTTATTTTGTCTTAAAATAAACAATTGGAGCGAAAAGACAATTATTATGATAACTTATTCTTCGTACTTGTACTTTGAACTTTCAGAAGCAGTCTTCATAAGTATCATTGTTTTGATAAGTTGAAGTAGGTACGTTTGGCGTGGGCGACAATTTTAGCATAATTAAGTGTTCATCACTCACACGCGACTTTGAACACTTCAGTCTTGTTGTGTGCCCTGTAAAGTAACGTTCAGTTAACAATTATTTGGTAATTAAGAGAAGCGTTGAGAACAGCTACTATTCCCGGAGTAAAATATACTCGTATCTTCCTAAAAAAAACACCTGAAGTCCACTTGTAAAACAATTTCGAATTGACTTGTCACACCAATTTACTGAAGCGGACGTTACAATTTAAGGCACCAGTCATCTGACACACCAAATTTTCTTCTATTCCCAATCCGCCGTCAAAAATGGTAACAATACACGATTTTTTAATCAACCTCACTTCTGTAAAGATTAAAAAATGTCATATTGTATACCGAGGCGTCATCGTGAGTGACGCGGCGTTCCCCAGCGAATTTTAAAACAATACGGCCAGGTAACTAGCGTGGATTAGGCGAAATATAAAAAGCTCCACCTGTTGTTTTTAACATCATTAATCATGGAAGCAATTGCTGAGCAAATTTATCTTTATCAAGGCCCCCAAACGACGGGAGCTCGTATAATGACTAGTAAACATTTTTGATAATAAAATAAAGAAGAGTAATAATAAGACAAAGTTCTGTTTTCGCGTTCCTTGTTTAGAAAATTGCGTCAGTTTCGTGTTGAGGCGGACACGGTTTGATGGTTTTTTTTTATACAGGCAATATCGTGGGAATATCGTGTCACATATTAATTATAATAAAAAAAAAATCTATCGTGAAGTTAATAGATTATCAAAGCTCTAGAATTAATTAATTTATACACGAGTGTGATACACTCTAAGTACTAGTAGAAGATGGAGGGCTTCAGTCTTTGAATGGGTGACCACTTTAAGCGCATCGGTATCCCTCCATACCTCTATCGTTTCTCGTTGATCACTTTTAAAAACCAAATACATGAAAATCTTGTGAACGTCCACCATTTTGATTTTAGTTTGCAAAGTTGTGTGTGTTGGTATTACGGAGCAGCCACGTGAGTGTGGCACGTGTACACAAATAGGCACGTTGAGGTATTGCGAGCGTGGATCCAGTCATACCAATGCCTCAGCCGGCAAGTGCCACATGACAATCGTTGTGATTAGAAGTCTTCCATAAAACTACGTCCAGTCCTTAATCAGAGTTTAGCTATAAGAAATTATATCATTCATCTTCCTTGAAAAAGTAAAGGAGCAATAAACCATGGTCAGGGAAGTGGTGGGTATATCCTACCTTAATAATTATGCTGATTCTTCGGTTTTATCATGATGATTACAAAGTCAGAGAAGACTATTCTAGTCTAGATAGTCTCTTTCGGTCATAGTACTTAGATAATCTGAATCAATAAAATGTATTTATAAGTTCATGACAAATTACGATAGATAACATTTTAATGCATTTAACATTCTGCACCAAAGCTTCTTGGTGGCGCAAGTGACACAATATTAGCATAGGTATTACAGCTTAACACGGCGCAGTTATGTGGATTCAGAGCTCGGCTTGACACAATATTGAGTTGAGCATACCTGGGGACTGTTCTACCTGATCGATATAGAAGCTGTCGCTATCTGGAGATACGGTATGGAGGCCAATTCTATGTAGCTGTGACTTCAAGAGAATATTGTAATAATGTGAGCTGCTACTGGGAATTTCATAGAAAAACCCAATAACACTTTGCTCGACCTGGGAATCGAACCCAGGACCTCTAGCGTAGCGGTCGCACTTGAAACCACTAGACTAACGAGGCAGTCTAATATTAATTAAACTAATATAATTAAATTTCGCGTACTCTGTCCTTACCCTTTGCTATAGTTACGTTAAGGACTTACACATCTTTAACACCAAATCCTCAGGGTGCTGGTTGAGAGTGGATAATAGGTAATATAACTTTGAAAAATCCTGAAATGATTTTATTTTATGGGATAGGGGAGCAGACGAGCAAACGGATCACCTGATGGTAAGCGATAACCGCCGCCCATGGACACCCGCAACACAAGAGGAGTCACAAGTGCGTTGCCTGCCTTTTAAAAGGGCTTGGGCCACCGGTAACCTCACTGACTAGGCGAAACACAACGCAAGAGTTGTTTCACGCCGATTTTCTGTGAGGCCGTTGTATCACTCCGGTCGAGCCGGCCCATTCGTGCCGAAGCATTGCTCCCCCACATTGTATGCCAACACACCATACAACAATGCAAATGATAGTATACACCAAATACTTAAACTCTTTTACAGATATGTCTACTAAACTGAAATGAATTGCTCACAATAATAAATTTCAAAAAATATAAACGGTTATATTTTTCCAATAATAACCCTTAAGCCACCTGTTGCCTCAATAATAAATCACGTCGGTCTCACTGCATTAGATTAATCTTTTACGTAATTTATTAGCTCACGTCCGGTCGAACGCGAATTAAATAAATTTTCCTTTCAACTTATAGAGGATTATTATAAAATAATAATTTTTGGCTGAAAATTGGTGGAGAGGTGGCTTAGAACCAGGAGACGGACATAGGATACTTTTTATCCCCGAATTCCACGGGGGCGAAGCCGCGGGCAGAAGCTAGTTTTTAATAAAACAATTTCGTCATTGTAACAGTGTTTATATAATCTATACTAGTATTTACTAATTAAATATCTTTGGTCTTTATAGCTTGACATTTCACTAAAAACGGAATACGTACAAAATTGCAAAATTATGTACGTGTATGCTGTGCCTACGTGATTACTCTCCGATTCATCCCTTTAACACCAACAATGCTCGTTGATTGATCGGCGATTGCGATTTAAACAGTATTCAAACGCGGCTTCACTCCTATTTAAATATTGAATGACAATCATCGCGATTTTCATCCTTATCTCATTAACGCGTCGTACCGGCCGATGAACAACAAATAATTCGTGATGGTTTTATTAAAATTTACTCGGGAAGGGAAGGGTTACAATTTGTGTTTGTTTCCCACTTCATTTTATCTTCTACTTGAGAGAAATTAAAATGTGTTAATTTATGGTCCTTTGTGTGTGACAGGGAGCTGTACAATATTGCATTTTATGTTTGTTTTTAAAAATAAATTATATTGAAAGCACTGCAGTCCCAAATTACACTTATTGCGAATAATTGATAAACGGCGATTCTACTAGATTTTTTATTTATAGTATTTTTTTCTTTACTTACAATTGATAATATAAGTAATTTCAGGAATCGTAACAAATTTACATTAATTTCCGATTCTATAAAATCCGTAAAAGTACATAGCACAAATTTAATACAATGTCTGAAGTTTGGGTAAATTTCAGAAATCAGTAAATTTACATTACATAAACAAAATAGTGTAGAACGTTTGCTCTAGGTACTTGTCGTAAGTGACACGTGAGGTTTTGGGTTCGATTTCTAGTTCTGACAAATTTAACAGTTTTTTTTTGTTAGGAACTTCCCCTTTATAGCTCATAATTTTTATACAACTCGCCTTCTAAGATAAATTGTGAGTGTACCTACTGAGGCACACCTACAATCCTCCTCAAAACCTCTGTCAAACCGCTCAGGGAAGACATTTGTGTTATGGTGTGGCATGATAATCGAGCAATCTCCTAGACATGCGCCATACGTGACATACTTCCCCCGGCGCATACCAGGCTGTATCTCCCATAGCGCAGCACACATTGCTGGCTAGCCACGTCTCCCACACTCGCGCACTATGCACCAAGTGGCATTGGAATGATAAAATACGTGCTCGGCGATGTCGAAACGTCTCCGCTGATATTTATGGCAGCCGAGATGTGAAGGTATTCAGATCGGCTTGAAAATATTTCGTGAAGATTATATCATCTACGTATAGTTTACCGCAAGGTTACGTTCGGGATATTTTTTGAAGTTTTGGCATTATTCGTTGCAATGTTGTTGCGTAATGATTTATTTATTATCTTTACATTAGATTATCATACCAAGGACTCCATTGACATTGCATTATACGCAATATTTTTCTCATGAAAATTTACAGAAAGTAACTTTTGTTGAAACCTTACTAGCATATAAATCCCATAACCTGTATTTTTTTGGATTTCAGGAATCCTGCCCGGACTGTATTATCCCACCAAAAACATTTTCATGTAAAATGTTGCCACGACGAGACCATAATATGGCTCGCACTGTCAAAAAGTTATCAGATCTCATATAGAGCCAAACTTCTAATTCTTCACGCCCTAGCTCTACAAGCTCTTACTTCACAAACTCTACACCGTACTCAAAATTAGTGGCAGATAGATAATCATCATATTCTCTATAGCGATTTTTGACCTAAAAACCAAATATGCATAACAGGTATTTTTTCTAAATTCCACTCACACTTCAAAATACAAATAGACACCGCCTGTGGCAGTAATTAGTTCAAGCTCTGTCGGGCCCCGAGACAGTGTTATAAGTTATCTCAATCGTTAACAAAAGCCCTCACCGATGTTAAATTATAAAATAGACAAAGTAATTTGCGTCACCTTACATTTTACAGTTTCCGCCGCAGACGGAGTAGGGTGCCCATAATAAAGGACATTCGGTAGACCGTAGCGCGAGGCGCGGGGCACAAGCGAGGCAAGGTTGCCAAAATGTATTATTCAAGTATAAAATATTACAGGTCACTTCTTTGCCGCCGCAGTTTCAGAAATAGTACACTTTTATTTTCTTTTACACTCGTGTGCCTCTTGCAAACCAAAATGTCCAAATGGTTTTCCCATGGTAAAACATACAGACAAACTGTGGTTTACAATAGTACCTCTGCTTTACTCTTCGTGGAATACAGGCGCGATAGTATGTTTTTAAGAAAATTCAGTATTTGTATACATAACTAAATACTCTATGTCAAAAATTAACCCGCGAGTTACACAGCAGCCAATCAATTAGTATGATTTCATTTATAACTGTTATGCTCGGCGTAACATGAATCGGCCTTTACCCGGAGTCGCGGCTAATCCGGCGACTGCCGCCTATTTGTTGTGTGAAACAATAAGAGGTGATTAGTGAAGTCTTTGTTCCTCATAGCTATGTTTTCATATAATCATTTCGCTTGTAATTCTGTTAATGTGCGCTCAAATTAATATTGGCAAAATGCCAGTATAGGGTTGCCATTCGCTAGGTTATTATTTATTTTCCTTGAAAATATAACGAAGCATGGCAAACAGGGTTGGTTATAAAAAAATCTTTAAAATGTATCTGTATAATTCTGGATAATCCTATAACACGAGGCACAATTGTGTTGCCGGTTGTACGCATAACTAAATACTTGTCCAGTATCAACTCGGTAGAACTTGGACAGTCTCGTAGAGAGCTTGTTCATAGTTACCATACAGTCGAGGCACATAATGTGTAATCCTATCGCTCGACGCACATGTGTTGCCGGCTGTACCACCGCGCATAAATCAAGCGCATCCCTGCCGAGACTTGATTCCGACATTTTATACTGTTTGTTCTTAGCCTTAACTGATATGTTTCTGTTTGAGATGGAGTTTTATTTATGTTCCTTGTTTTATGTTATAATTTGTTGAAAAAGTTGCAGAAACATTTAAAATAAGATGGATGGGCTTGTTAAAATTTATCATTGAGTTGTACTTTATAATCAACAATAGCATTTGTTATCTTCTTATCGGTCATTTGGTAAGTATTATAATGCCAAAGTACATAATTATAATGAGGACATTCTGAAAAATGGCTCGGTCAAAAGTAAGTACCCTAAACCGACGCTCATGTATAATAAATAAATATTCTGGGACATTTTTACACAGCACCATCTAGTCCCAAACTAAGCAGAGCTTGTACTATGGGTACTAGACAATGGATATAATACTTATATACTTTTGTTTTGTAAATACATACTTATAATTCAAGAAACAGCCAGACGAACACAAACACTTATATTCAACACATAATTTTTTGTGTACTGTGGGAATCGAACCCACGACCTCATGGTCAGCAGTCCGCTACTCGAACCACTAAACCACAGAGGTCGTGTATGAAAAGATTGATGAGTGTGGATGCAGCTAAAGAGGTATGTCAGAATCGTAGCAAGTAAAAGTCTGTGGTCTCTACCTACCCCTACGGGAAAGAGGCGTGACTTTATATATATATGTATTTATGTATGTAGGTATATAATTATCTTTATTTTATACATACCCAAAGAGTTTATCAATTTTATTTTTTAAAAAGCTTTTATAGCGGTGCAAACCTCGTAAATCAAAATAAATCCTACAAAAAAAGAGTATCAAAAAGACAGGATTATCAGCTACCCTCTCATCGCCGTTCAAACGGGGAAAACCGAAAAATGTACCGAGTTATTCACACAATATACCGGCGATATCTAATCTGCGATATGAATGGTCCGGGGCGTGCCCGGCCCGATCCCGGTCCGAAATGAAAAAGCTCGGGCCCTCAATATGGCGTTGGTAATAATTACAACAGAGTTGACCTTTTACACAATGTCATACGTGTCTGTAACGGTTATATGGAATACAAAGACGCGATACAAAAGGGTGGCGACTCAATTAATTTTGCGCTGAAGCAAATTCTCGTAAAATTGCTACAAGCTTTGACTGACTTTTTGTTAAGACTTTACGAGTAAATTTTTTAAGAACTGATAAAATGATATTTAACTCATTTTTTTCAACTAGATGACATCGGCATAATACCTAATAAAAAATCAACACAGTAGGTACAACAACAGCTATGAAATAAAAAAAAAAAAAAAAAACAAAAGAGTAACTGTTTTGTCTTTGGCTAGGTAAGTATTTGTATAATAATTTCTTAATACCAGTTTTAAGAGGTTAGTTCACAAATTATACGGACAAAATATTCCTTCTGGAGCATTACAAAGGAATTCGATAGCAGTCAAGTTATGTGGTACATTGTTCGCGTATTGGTTACAGCAACGCCAACCATTGTTTGTTCTCTGAGATGTGTGCTGCCTGCAAACATGTATCATTTTCTTATTAGAGGTAACAGCTCAGTAATTCGAAGCTTGAATTGTTAATATTATATTCGGGAAATGTTATGATCTTAAAGTACCTAGATATTTATTGACTAAGATAACATACAAATTTACGCTTACATTTCTTAAAATGTAGGAGGCAGACGTATAATACATCTACACCCACAGTTTTGTGGTATGGTTTAGGTCGTATGTAATGAGGCGAGTCGATGGACTTGACAGAATAACTGACATCAAACGAGCTTTTATGAAAAAATCCTTAAAACACTAACCCTTTTGCTTAACCTAGGAATTGAACTCATGATCTCCCGTTCAGCCGCCATGCTTGCAAATACTAGACAAATAAAGCAGAAAAATAATCTGATTGTGCGATAATAATAGCCGAATATCAAGTAAGCACACATTGTAATAACTCGCAAGGCAATTAATTAAGTAGTGAGGAAAAGGGCGTGTTCTCATCTTGTTAATTTCTTTCGTATCCGTTTTAGTAATAAGGTAAACCGATTTCTATAGCTAGATTATACCTCGTTTGGGTAAAATGTTAATGACGTGCTAACCGTGCATTTCCGGAAAATGCAGTAGTCAAAGTGTTATGTTAAACAATTTGTCATAGTCAGAAATCAGAGGCCAGGAGCCGCAAAGTTGTCGCAAAAAAGAGTGTGCATCAGATCTCCATGATGTTGTTCCCCCTTGCCCTTTCTACTATCGGATGACCAGAAGCATAAACGCGACATAAATTCATGGTGGACATTCTGAAAACACGAACGAAACACTTTAAATCCAGTTTTATCATGCGTACCGCCGAAATATAGAAGGCGCTTCCCGAGTGGTTCTTTCCCGATAGATATAATTTGAGTGTCTTTAAATCATGAATCGGTTTTCTAGGAAAGCGCACTCTATCATCGCATCGCATTGTCGCTTAAAATCAGGCGAACTAGCAGTCAACCGTAACTCTATCAAGAATAAAAAAAACTGAATTCGTTAAATACTTATGAAAGAATAAACGAATAATTTTATGTCGTAGACGTGGACCAAATAGGTACCACAGAGTCCACATTTATAGGAATAAAGTTGAAATGTGCTTGCTATAATGACGTGAATGCATTTCAAAAAAGTTTTAAAATAGCAACTTATTTTGGATTTGAAATATATTAAACTGTACCGAATGAATTTCAAATTCACTAGCCGATCGACGTGGTGCCGGAGAAATCGTGGATGAATAAATAAAAAACTTACCCACCGAGGGTTCCGCATACAATCAAGAGAATAAAAGTGATCTAATCCTACTTCATTTTTGGAAAATAAACTTTACGCAAGACTTTTATAATAATTATCGCTCACGTGGGAGAGCGTGAAGCAACGCTTGCGTTGTGTTTCGCCGAGTGAATGAGGTTACCGGAGGCCCAAAACCCTTTTAAAAGGCGGGCAACGCACTTGTGACTCCTCTGGTGTTGCGAGTGTCCATGGGCGGCGGTTATCGCTTACCATTGCTCGTTTGCTCCCATATCCCATAAAAAAAAAATCGCGTATTAGCTATTAGTGATGACCTACATAAATAGACATTATATGTGGCATTTTACTTTTTAAATATAGAGTACGGGACCCTAAAAATCAAAATGAAATAATAAACTAACAGCAACGTTCGGGAAGTTGCTCGCTGTAAGTTCGCCAATGATTTTCGATTTGTAAAGTTTTAAAATTGCGCTAACTGCGCTAACTCCACTGCTCGGCGCTGCTTCTGAAGCGATTTAATATTTTATTCGTTAACTATATATAACTAGTTGGTAGTTACAGGTGCGAATAGTTTATAGCAGTTGTTGATTTTAAATGAGCCGTTTCATATGGATGATGGAGTGCTATTTTTGTTAGGGTTGCGAGATAATTGAGTAACCGTATATGTTTATGTTTATAAGTGTATGTTTTAATGTTTGTATGTAACTATGATAACTATATGGGCGTGAAAATAATTGTTAATTATTTTATTTATTGGTTAGTGGGACAAACGAGCAGATGGATCACCTGATGGTAAGCGATTACCACCGGCATGAACGCCCGGCACACCCAGTGGAGTTGCTATTGCGTTGCCCGCCTTTTAAAATGGTTTGGGCCTCCGGTATCCTTACTCGCTCGGCGAATTACAATGTACGTGTTGTTTCACGCCAGTTTTCTGTGAGACCTTAGTATCACTCCGGTCGAGCCGGCTCATTCGTGCCGAAGCATGGCTCTCCCACGATATTTATAAATCAATATTACCCACGAGATGACCAGTAGAATAGAGTTGTAAAAAATAGTTTTACCTTTTGTTTAGAAAATGATCGTTTCAGAGTAAATGTTCCAGATTCGAAATACCAGGTTCTGGTTCACCTTAGCAGGTAGGTGGGTAGGTACAGCTAGTAAAAAATAATTCGCCGTTACGTTTAAGGTACCTACCATAAACAGGGGTCAGCCTATTGCTAATATCGGAACACAGGATAGAGTAAACATCATGTAGGCTGCGTCTTTGAGTGATATAATTATTACATACATACATAAAGTCACGCCTCTTTCCCGTAGGGGTAGACAGAGACCACAGACTTCCACTTGCTACGATTCTGACATACGTCTTTAGCTTCATCCACACTCATCAATCATTTCATACATGAACGTCGGTTTAGGGTACTCTTGACCGAGCCATTTTTCAGAACTTCCTCAATCTGATTTCGGAACGTTCGCACGAACGAAATATAATTATTATCAGTGAAGAAAAATAGTAGGTCAGCCAGAAGTTCCCTAAGTAACTGAAATAATAAGCCAGTACTCTTGATAAAAACTTAATACCGTGAAATCTTATAAACTCCAAAAGAATAAATGACATTGATATTTTCATTTAAGCTCCAAAGTTTAGAATTTATACGAAGAGAAGCGGCTTCGCATATTTTTTTTGACGATATTCTATAATTCGGGGCTCATCAAATAAAAATCTTATACAAATACTTATAAGTTTCTCCGAAGGGATTAATGAATTATAATATAAAAAAGGAAATGGTTGAGCAAAATACACATTTTCCGCTCTCCAAGGAATTATAAGAAATTTAATTTGACTTATAAAAAGGGTTTGAGTATTTTTAACGAATCTCAACTTTCTCCAGCTTTCTTTGTCTTTATGTCGGTTATTGCCTTTGTTAAATAAACGTACCAGTTTCATAAAATATTTTGATAAATTAAAATGGAACGGATTACGGTTGATTGTTATTTAATGTTTGTCTTTGGGATTGAAGATCCAACATGATTTTGATTGTAAATCATAAAAACAAATTACCGCATTATTATTTGTTACTTACTTGTGTTGAATCTTTCCTATGAAGTAATAATACAAAGAGAACTATCTTTTTGTGATTTTTATGCATTTTTCATGCTAAGATTTTAAAGTTATTTTAGTGAAGGCAAATTTCGACATGGCAGGTGGGACTCGCGGTGACTTAGAGGTCAGAGCGTCTGGCATACCCAGCCAGAAGACGCAGGTTCGAATCCTGCCTGCGAGTCGAATTTTTCTTTCACTAAAATAACAATTAAGAGAATTAAGAGAACCTTTATAAAATGTATAACACATCATCAAGCACCATGAACGGGTGGGCAGATTAGGTGTAGATTTTATTATAATAACTGACCAAGTATTGTTATCATTATACTGATCCACTGAGATGCAAGGGTCTCTATAATACACTTTTCATTAAAACAGTACTGCAAGTACAATTTAGGCGGCATTTAAATAACAAAGAGGATTGATATCCATAAAAAAATACGCCAATAAATAGCTGGCAGTCCAGCCTGTCACAATGGTGTTACACAATTCCAAATTTGAAATTTTCTCATATAATATTATGTATGTCATATCTGCGTCTGTATCAGCGTCTGCATGTTCGAATCCTTCTTGCAATTCGAATTTTTCCTTACCTAAAATAACTTTATATAATCTTTGCATGGAAAATTCAAAGAAAAATATGGTTAATAGGTAAGGTGGCATCGTACGACATCGAACTAACTTCAAAGTAAGTCATGTCAGTTGAGAAGCTTGCTTTTCAATAGTTGTTGTTTAGTTGAGGTCAGGACTTCTAGGCAGTCAACCAGTGCACCGGTGAATGGTAAACCGGTTGCAGCTTGGAGTTTGAATCTGTGCCCGGTTAGTTTCAATAGGCTGGCCCCCTATTACATGGGACCTAAACATACTGGCGAACCAGTGTACACCTCTGCCTAACCTTTCTAGGAATATAGGCGTTATGATATGTTATGTTAATCTTAATTATTCCAAATAATATTTAAATTGATAAAAATACAATATAAGCCTAGAAATTATAACGATATAACAATATTTATTTAAAGTACGTGTATGATGCTAACGATGTCAAAACTCACATAACATAAATATTCTATTTGTAACATTCAAGTCCACAGTATACTTACCAATAAAACTACCTATATCCCTCTGACAAGGTTTTATAATTCATCTATACCTTTAGCATTGTGTCCATAATACGGGCATTGACAGATTAGATCTTTCAGTAAGTACTTCTGTTCCGCATTGTCTACCACGAAAACCTCAGCCACTTCTCTCTGGCATCAATTCCCGGCAGCGTGAGGCACATCACTATATTCCACCCGGCTCTAACTCGTGCGCGCTATGACATATGAATGAAATTAGCATTGCTAATTAGCTTTTAGCAATACATCGCTTGAGCCGCTTACGGATGAAGTAATTCGTACTCCGTTAAATCTTCAGTTTACTTGACCTGTCAGAGTAATTATGTCTTGTATTGTGCTTTGGGTTGAGGTCGTTCAAAAAATTGCTCGTAGGAAAGCGTAAATGTTTGCTTAGTATGCACGTACGTTAAAATAGTAATGCTGTAATAAACAACATTTTTAGTTTTAGTTTTACCTATTCAATTCAAAAAGCTCTAATCTGTGTTAAAATATTTTGCATAATTTTTTACTTGGAATTCATCTCTACGTGGTATTTATATTTAACTAGTGACCCGCCCTTGGTTTCACCCACGCTGCCCCGTTCCTAAGAGTTGTTATGTTAAATAGCTTAAAAGGTTCCTCTTGAATCACTCTCTTTATAAAAAAAACCGCATCAAAATCTGTTTCGTAGTTTTAAAGATCTAAGCATACATAGGGACAGACATAGGGACAGATAGACAGCGGGAAGCGACTTTGTTTTATACTATGTAGTATCAATGCCTGAGGCTGCGTCAAGAACCTGACTTCACCCTTTCTTTAAAAAGAATAGTGAGGAAATTAGTGAATTCACTAACTTCCTCACTATTCACTCATGAGTTGATGAGTTGACGCAAAATAGAGTCATATTTTTCTCGCAAATCAATTGGTAGTAAAGCTGTATCATAGTTATAGATAACATGTATAATGAAGGATCACATTATAATAGAGTTGTGTAACTGCATCAATTAACTCGGCGGTTAGTCGTGATACCCACTCATTTGGCGGGGACTCCGCCCAGCGTTACTAATATCCATCAGTGTGCACGCATTTAATTGGCGCGCCAAATTGTTGCAAATTGCGCTACAGTTTGCATATGTTTTATAAAATTAATTTTGTTCCTGTACACTGGTGGGATTGTGCTGCTTTAGTTTTGTAGAGGCTTATATACGTATTTACCATAGTGATGCTCTATTCGCGTAGTGCAAGTGGAGTTTTATGTAATTATAACAATTTATTTGTCATTATAACGGTAACTAGAGAGATTTCCCGCAGTAAATTGGGTATTTTTAAATTTATTTAAATCTATTTATGTAACTATCAATACTACTTTAAATACTATAGGGAAGTATCTTTGATTACGTGATTAAAGGCTGAATTTCATTGCGTTTTATCTTCTATGAAAACACACGTCACATTCTTTTTCCGGCAAGCCAATTAGGCAAATTCGTTCCTACAATTCCCAGAAGTAATTCGCTGGGAGTCACTTGCTTCCTGAACAAAACAAATATACAAGTACTTGTTTTTGTTAAAATCCCGCATCCAAACGGGTACCCATTTGACACCTCGCAATGTTTCGCTGTACGGACAAAAATCCAATTTTGATTAAAACTTTATAAAGAGGGCAGGCTCGATTAATTTAACTTTTTTTTGCGGAACCCGCGGCCTTTTTGCTCATTCCTGTGCCAAGGCTGGTCGTGGGAAAATTATATTTAGACACAAATTGTGTGATGGTGTTGATTATCATAATGGAAAAGTTTGCTGTCTATAAATAATGTAACTGGCTTTCTTATGTAGCAATACACCCACTTTGTACACTTCCACACTTACACTTACTTCTCTCATTGACATTCGTGGAGCTCAATGGCATCTTCTATCAGCGTCAAATATTCATATGGTCCAGCTGTAGACACATGCATTGATACTACATTCGTTACCCCAGTAGTTACTTGTTTAGTAAATTTTCAGTCTGACCTATATGTTTATTTTGATTTTTTCATCAAATAAACGACCGTTTTCTCTTTTTTCCTTCATAAGTGAAGTTGCAGAGCACGAGATCCTAGATTATTTAATTGAACTAGCAAATTGCTATTATATTCCTGCGAAATTCTCAGTAGGAGGTCGGAGTCTCGATTTGTTACACGTTAATGGTAATACTCTCGTCAGAAATATACCGGCGAACTGTAGGTGTGACCTTTGCATAGCTCTTTGGGATTCAAGAGTGATATACTTACCTTGTTATATATATACGATCTCGTGCAAATTAACACACCAACATAGATTTGCATCGCCATTCTTATTTTCAATTCAAAGTTATAAAAGTCTGATGAGAAAATGATTGAGACACATTACTTACAGGCGTTCGAAGATACAAAGAGAAAAGCTTTAAACTTTTTTTTACCAAATAATTGTGATTTGAACATTGTGTCATGATTCAGAAGGTTCTGTGGAACCTTAAGATTGCTACCAAAGTTGGATAGATAAAATAAACCTTCTTACTTACATAAGTAACCAGCATCTATAGTAACATAAAACCTACGCATATTATCAATAACTCGCTTCTGCCCGCGACTTCGTTCTCGTAGCGTGATATATAGCCTATAGTCTTCCTCAATAAGTGGGCTATCTAACACTGAAATAATTTTTCAAATCGAGTACCAGTACTTCCTGAGATTAGAGCGTTCAAACAAACAAACAAACTCTTCAGCTTATTATATTAGTAAAGATTTTAACAATAATAATTTTCAAAAGAGGAAAATAATATAAAGTACCTTTAAATGTTAACTGCACATAGGCTTCTTGTAATTATTGATAAAGTCAGGTAGTATATTACTCATCAAATAATCATAACTACGCTGACCTCTCGAGCTGCAAAGTTAAGCTGCCACGGAGAGTCTGTGCATAGGTGACTATTTTTTGGCACAAAAGCCTGAAAGCCTTCCAGGGGATTTCGTTACATAACATAACATACATATATGTCCCAGTACGGGGCATGGGTCTCGTTTTGTCCAGAAATTGGGTTGCAAAGATCAGATGCATGATGATGTGTTTCTAAAGTCGACCGCAATAAATATAGTTTGGAAATGTGGTTATTGGAACTGCTTCATTAGCCAAGTGGTCCTGAGCGCGACTGCTACGCTAGAGGTCCTGGGTTCGATTCCCAGGTCGAGCAAAGTGTTATTGCGTTTTTCTATGAAATTCCCAGTAGCAGCTCGGAGTTAGGAATTTGTGCCCGGTTAATGGCAATAGGCTCGCCCCCTATTACATGAGACCTAAACATACCGGCGAACTGTGGGTGTACATTAGTACGCCTCTGTCTAACCCTTCGGGGAATACAGGCGTGATGGTATGTTATGTTATGTGGAAATGAGGTTAAGATGATGATGATGACTGGAATTGCAGGGCAATACACAAGTGAATAATACAACAAACACAAAAATATACATAAAAGTGAATGAACAGCGTTCATGAAAGTGGTCGCACGAAACAAAAGTATAAGTTTGTTTCTGTTTAAGTAACAAGTTGTTATAGCACGCGGTTGCTATGTATTTTTCTTTGACAAATCCCCACTTAATATTACTTCAGTGTAGCAGAAGTGTTGACCTATTTCTCGGTTATTATTTATGTATGTTTTAGTGGTAAAACTTTTGTCAGAAATCATTACCTAGATGTGGTTTTTGCAATTAATATTGTTTCTCGTGTGAGAGTCTTCCTTCGGCATGAATGGGCAGGCTCGACTGGAGTGATATCACGGTCTCACAGAAAACTGGCCAGACACAATGGTCACGTTGTGTTTAGCCGAGTGAGTGAAGATACCAGAGGCCCAAACCCTCCTCCTCTTCCTCTGGTGTTGCAGGTGTCCAATGGGTGGCGGTACTCGCTTACCATCAAGTGATGCGTCTGCTCGTTTACCACATATTGCCATAATAAAATGCTTTACTGCTATTATGTGTATAGCTGTACTTAACATACGCTAGGTAGCCCGGTTTCGCCCGCTTTATAACGTTCCTAGGTGTTGTTGAGCCTAGGAATAAGTTACCTTGATAATTGAGATATCAAATGCAAAACTTTCGAATCGGACTAGTAGATCTAAGTGTATACAAACAAACAAATTCTTCAGCTTTGGTATATATTGGTATGGTATTTATACATATTGTAATTAATTCTCGCTTGTTGCGTAAGGAGCGATTAGTAATCGCTTTAATGAATTAATAAAAAAAAGTGTTCATTGATTAAAATCGAATTGAAGCTTTCAGTATTTCATTATATAAATAATCTAGAAATATTTTATTTTAAGTTATGTTAAGTTAGTTACAATGATGACAACCAAGAATGGAAATCCATTAAAATGAACTATCATAACCGTTCTTACAACATCGCGCAATTATTAATGAGAATTTAATTCTAATTACAACGGTAATTTGAATCACATTATATTGTATGTAGTTTGGTACTAGCCTTGATCCTGGAAGAACCCAAAGGTCAATGATTACCTTATTTCAATATTTATAAATAAACATCCCAGTATATATTTTGCATCATCATCCTTGTATATATTTTGCATAAATCTGTGTCGTAGATATAATAATTAACCTATCCATGAAACAAATATATGTCGGCCAAGTTTGGGTGACGTTTCCCTCGCCATACGTAGGATAACGTTGGCGACTGCACAGCTCGCCGTGACGCCAACTTTGTCGTCCAACTAAGGCGATCCGTAGTTGCAACTCACACAGGATTACAACATAGTTCAGACTACTTACTTGTTATTCTCTGAAATATAATTTAACTAATTTTTATAAGCCATGGATTCGAAGGCTTCCAAATATGTACCTTATTGTCTAAAACCAATTACAAAAATGTACTTTTTCATTTTCCGATATACGAGAGTGAACTTTGCTTGCAAAGATCAATTTAACATTATGTTTTTTCCCAAGTATATCATACTAGCTTCTGCCCGCGACTTCGTCCGCGTAGCGTGATGATATATAGCCTATAGCCTTCCTCAATAAATGGGCTATCTAACAGTGAAAGAATTTCTCAAATCGGACCAGTAGTTCCTGATATTAGCGCGTTCAGCTTTTACATTAGTATAGATTAAATTAAATTTTATCAATACTTGGTCTATTCGTCACAAGCTCGACTATGAACAGATTTTGTCAGACTGAAAATTGTTGGAATACTGCAGTACCATCATTAAAAACAAACAGGAGTGGGACAATATAGGACGCCACGTTTGGCGTAGTTGCTGAGCGAACGGCTTATACGCCATAAGTTGTGGGTTCGATCCCCGCACGGAACCAATATTTTGTAAGCTGTAGGTACAGATTATTGTTTCTGGTCTGGGTATTTGTGTAGATGTGATAGTTTGTGTTTGTAAATGCATCCAAAATACAGGAGAAATAGTGGGCAGATGATAAACAGGAAACAGTTTCGTCATAAATCTCGGAAGAGTCGGAAGCTATTTATTTTAGGGAAGCAAGAATTCGACTGCCTGCAGGATTCGAACTTGCGTTTTCTGGTTCAATACACCAGACACTATGATCAACTAAGTCCCACCCGCCATATCAAAATTCTGCCTTAAAGCCTTCACATTCTGAATTTACTTCATAAAGACGACGTCAGTGACAAATATTGAAAAGCAAGTTAGTTTGCTACTCAACCGACATGACTTACTTAACAGTTCATTGTCGTACGATGCCACCTTACCTATTTAACTATGCTTTTGTATTTTTTTGGTTTTTGTATGCTAAGATTATTTATAAGGTTCGATCATAGTAGATTATTATTAGTAGGCTATATTATACAATAGTGATGGAAAAATTCGACTGCTGACAGGATTCGAACCTGCATCTACTAGTTCAATACTTCAATACAATAACTTTATAAACTTAGCATGGAAAATGTGAAAAAATACTAGAGTCGGAAGCTGCCTACAAAATTACAAATTAAATTAAAAATTTAAAAAAACCCCCGACACAATTAATTTCTTTTATTTTCTTGCGTTTTAATTAGGTATTTTCTTCGTTTAGTTATTCAACTTTTTACAATTATTTCATAGCTATTAGATATCTTATATCATAGTGTATTATAGTATTCTACTAGTCAAGCCCTTTCATTTGATACCTTTATTGAGGGAGTAGTGAAAAAATTTAATAAATTCACCATTTCGTGGAGGCCGCCATGTTGGATTTGAAATTTTTCATAGTGTATAGTATTCTACTAGTCAGGCCCTTTCATTTGATACCAATATTGTGGGAGTTGTGAAAAAATATGTAAACCGCCATCTTGTGGCGGCGGCCATCTTGGGCCGATTTTCATCAAACATGCAACATCACACAGCTAAGAACACTCCCCACTTATTCACCTTTCAAACAAAAAAAACTAAATCAAAATCGGTTCATCCATTCGGGAGCTACGATGCCACAGACAGACACACACACACACACACACACACAGACAGACACGTCAAACTTATAACACCCCGTCGTTTTTGCGTCGGGGGTTAAAAAAGAAAAACGAATAACAAAACGGCTCCTTAGATTTCTATCTATTCTTCGATCAGAAAATATGAGATTTATTTATTTACTTTAACTTGATTTACAATCACGGGGAGAGGCAACGTGATCGGATACGCCTTGCCCCGTCCGCGTCCCCACTGAATTAGTATTCCACTCTTGCGTACTGAGAATAATATAATTTCATAACTTCTATACTTTGTCTATCGACTGTTTGTACATGGTGATTTATTGGCGGAATTCATTTTGTTACGCGGACTTTCAGAAATAAACGAAAATGAGAGACCTGAACGCGATTGGTATAGAGATAAGAGGGAAAGGTTGCTAGCCGAAGAATTTAAGGGTATTTCAAGGATTTTCAGACTGCTGGGATTAGTTTCAATTATATAGGAGCTTTTTCTGTTATGTGAAGCATGTGAAGGCAAATTTCGACATGGCAGGTGGGACTCGCGGTGGCTTAGAGGTCATAGCGTCTGGCGTACCTAGCCAGAAGACGCAGGTTCGAATCCTGCCTGCGAGTCGAATTTTTCCTTCACTAAATAACTTTATAAAATTAGCATGAAAAATGCAATAAAATCACAAAAAGTTAGTTATTAGGTATGGTAGCATCGTACGACATAGAACTAACCGTAAGGTAAGTCATGTCGGTTGAGAGGCAAAGTAACTTGCCTTTCAATAGATGTTACTGACGTCACCTTTAAGACGTAAGTTCAGAATGTGAAGGCAAATTTCGACATGGCAGGTGGGACTCGAGGTGGCTTAGAGGTCATAGCGTCTGGCGTACCTAGCCAGAAGACGCATGTTCGAATCCTGCCTGCGAGTCGAATTTTTCCTTCACTAAATAACTTTTTCTGTTCGTTATTCAAAGATACCTAAGTGTCCATGCTTTACTAACCATAAAACTTCATCTTTTTGCATCAAACAAAAAGTTCGACCTAATCTTCTCAGTGAGTTAATGACAATATAAATTATACCTACTCGCTCGAAGTAACATCAGATGTTATTAACTACGGTTGGAATTCATGTTTTTAACTCCCAAAGAATTACAAAGTAATGATACAGTATTTGAAGAACTCGTGCAGAAGTGCGTGAGGTGTAAGTTGAATACTTACATCTCACGCACGCAATTAAATTGTGTGTTGGAAATCGTAACTTATTTTATTTTGTTGACTGAGTCATATCCCACAATTGAACAAGCCCCGTCACGCCAATAATAAGCCAATGTAACGCAAACAATTAACGGACACAAATACAAATATTTGCCTTGGTTGGAAATCAAGCCCACGATACTAGGTGCAACATTAGTGGTATATTTTTTTGGTTTAATGACGGTGAAAGGTATATCTTAGTATGTTTGATAAATACTAAGATATGTCTTGCACAAGCATAGTGTGAAAGATTTATAGAACACTAGCTTCTGCCCGCGACACGTCTGCGTGGCCTTCAGGAATTGGGTCCGACCTAGATAAAAAGTAGCTCATGTGTTATTCCAGATTATAATCTATCTCTGTGATTTTTTCTATTCAGATCCGTTCAGCCTTTCTGGCGTTAAAGAGTAACAAACATCCATCTATCCATCCATCCATCCCTACAAACTTTCGCATTAATTTATGACAGGACAATATACTTTATAATTTTGATTGAGTGAATAGCCTAATTAAATTGAGGTCTATGAGAGGAGGACTGTGCCCAGCATATTTAGTAATGAACAAATTTATGATGATAAATCTCTTTAGTCTATACTTGAATGCAA